>PVJH01005870.1:0-107313 GCA_004026705.1 Nesogale talazaci
TGTTCTGTCATATCTTACACTGCCCGACCTCTCCCCCAACCCACTCCTTTGCTGCCCATTCTTCAAATAGGAGCTTATGTGTATATCCTTGTAGTTGGTTCCATCTCTCTACCCCACCTTCTCTCCACCTTTCCAGCAGCTCCAATCTGGTCCACTGGTCTGAAGGTGCTCATCCATCTTGGTTTCCTCATATCTCCAACTCCTCTCTCTACTAGTGTACCTTCTCCAGCCCATCTGGGTTTATAAGGTAGAGTTGGTACCATGATAGTTGGGGGGAAGAAGGCTTTAGGAACTAGAGGAAACTTGTATGCATCATCACTGCCCAGCTGCCCCTTGACTGGTCTGTCTTCTCCCCGTGACTCCCTTGTAAAGGGGTGGTGACCAGTGGGCCTTAGGTCCCCACCCTGCTCTCCCCCTCATTCATAATGATGTGATTCTTGTTCTTTGATACTCGATACCTGCTTTCTTTGGCCCCTCTTGATCACACATGAATTATGTTAAATATTTTAAAGTTAAATTTCAACATTTTTGCTGCTGAAAATTCTGTTGATTCAAGTAAATTCAAAAGGAGTCTTTGAAATCTGGTGGTTGTTGATTTTAAAGGTCTCAACTCATATGTGTAGGACTGTTCTCAAAATAAGACTTCTGGTGGCATTTGATCAGACCTTGGACTGATAATCACAAGGTCTGTAGTTCAAAACCACCAGTCACTCCATGGGAGAAAGATGGGGCTTCCCACTTTCACACCCTCACAGGAAAGTCTACCCTGTCATATTTGTTCACTATGAGTCAGCACTGACTCGATGGCAATGAGTGAGTTCCTTTTATCTTTTGTTAATAATTTTTATTGGGGCTCATGCAACTCCCATTACAATCCATATATACATTCACTGTGGTTCATAAAACTCATATCACAATTCATCCATCCATCCATTGCATGTGACACACATTTGTATGTTTGTTGCCCTCATCATTCTCAAAACATTTGGTATCAGCTCCTCATCCCCCCCTCTCCATTCATCCCTTCCTCATGAACCCTTGATAATTTATAAATTATTATTATTTTTGTCATATCTTACACTCTAAGATGTCTCTCTTCACCCAATTTCCCATTGTCCATACCCCTGGGAAGAAGTTATATGTAGATCCTTGTAATCAGTTCCCCCTTTCTACTCCACTTTTCCTCCATCCTCCCAGTATCACCATTCTGATCATTAATCCTGAAGGGATCATCTGTCCAGGATTCCCTATGTTTTCAGTTCCTATCTGTACCAGTGTACATCCTGTGGTTTAGCCAGATTTGTAAGGTAGAATTTGTAAGATAGCGGGGATGGGGGGTGGGGGGAGGAAGCATTGAAGATCTAGAGGAAAGTTGTGTGTTTCATCATTGCTACACTGCACCCTGACTGGCTCGTCCCCTCCCAGGGGATATTCCATTACATATAGATGAGCTTTGGGTCCCCAATCTGTACTCCCCCTCATTCACAGTGATATAATTTTTAGTTTCTGATGCCTGATATCTGATTCCCTAGACACCTAGAGGTCACACCGTTTGGTGAGCTTCTTCCATGTGGGCTTTGTTTCTTCTGAGATAGATGGCCATTTGTTTACCTTAAAATCTTTTTTTCTTTCTTTTAAAAATCATTTTATAACTCAACATGATCAATACATAAATGCTGTCCACATTTAAACGTTTGTTGTCATCATCATTCTTGAAACATCCTCCTTCCACTTAGGCCCCTGGTACCAGCTTCCCATATTTCCCCACCCTCCCCACTCCCACTCCCCCATGAACCCTTAATAATTTATAAAGCATCATTATTTTGTCATATCGCACACTTTCCAATATGTCACCTCACCCACTTCCCGTATCCCACTGTCCATATCCCTGGGAGGAGGTTATATATAGATCCCTGCAATCAGTTCTGCCTTTCTATTCCAGCTTCCCTCCACCCTCCTGGTATCACCACTCTCACCACTAGTCCTGAAGGGATCATCTTTCCTGAATTCCCCATGTTTCTAGCTCCTACCTGTACCAGTGTACATCCTCCTCCCACCCCCCACTCCTCAGGTCTAGCTGGATTTGTAAGGTAGAATTAGGATCATGATAGTGGTTGGCAGGAAGCATTTAAGAACTAGAAGAAAGTCATTATAAATAAGGAGAAGTACAGATTGGACCCAAAGTCCACCAATAGGTGAAGTAATATCCCCTTACAGAGGGGTTGCAGGGAGGAGATGAGCCAGTCAAGGTACAGTGGAGCAACAATGAGTGAGTTCTTAAAATGTAAACTTTGCACATAGAGAAGTTCCTCTGCTCTAAACAAGGAAAAATGGCCTTATCTTTGCTCTTAATGGCTGACTTACAGTTTCAAACCTTTCTTCTTGCACTCTCATCTAGAAAGAATACTCACTTATGTGAAGAAGATTAAAGTGACCTATATGAGGAGACTAACAACTGTCACTATGTCATACTCTGATGGCTGATTTGTTGCTATATGGTGGTGGAAGATATGTCCATGGTAATTCAAATTCCAACAGGTACACCCATCATGGACATATTTCAGTGGAGTTTTCAGACTAAGACATACTAGGAAGATAGGTCTGGGCTTAATTTAAAATCAGTTAAAGAATAACAGTGGATTAGTGTAGATACTGATCAGTATAATGCTGTATAATACACAATAGCCACACCAATGGACTTAAGCATAAAATCCCTCACATATTAGGTGACTGTGAGCCAAAGTCAATTCAATGGCTGCTAGCAACAGCAACAACATATGAAAAGAAAGAGACCTGATCACTAGTATGAAAAATTAAATTCTTTCTTTCTTGGGGTGGGGGTGGGAGTGAAAGGGGGCATCACTGCCCTCTAGTGATCGTGAGAGCTACCCAGCGCTGCTCCTGAGAGCCACAGCTGGATTTGAACCGCCAAGCCTGCAGGCAACAGTCCTGCACTCAACCACTTACGTCACCTGGGTCCAGCCTATAAGCTCTTTCTTTTTTAACTCCTAAACTATTCACCTTACCAACACTGTTACTATATGGAGAGGGTTGAAAATTTTCTTTTCTAGAATGTTTCTCTTTGCTAGGGATGGTACTAAATGCTGCATGTATAGAAACTGACTCGACTCTTAAGGTAGTTACTATTTTCTTCAATTTACATATGAACTTAGTAAAGAGAAAGCTGCTCAATGAAATATTATCACTAATATTAACAATAACCAAGGGGGTGGAGAATAGGAAAGAAAACAGATGTAAAGATAAGTAACTTGTGGCTGAGCCCCGGTGGCATAGTGGTTGAGTGTGGGACTACAGCCTGCGGGCTTGGCGGTTGGAATCCAGCAGCAGCTCTCCAGGAGCACAGCTCGGTAGCTCCCACGACCACCAGAGGGCAGTGATGCCAAAAAATAAAGAGAAGTAATTTGCCTGTGACCATATAGAATACCCTAACTAGATCACCAGTTTTGTGTGCTTCTAAAGCTAGTATCTTTTTTGGGGGGGGGGGCATCCCTGCCTCTGGTGATCGTGGGCGTTACTCAGTGACTCTCCTGAGAGCCGCCACTGGATTTGAACCGCCAAATCCGCGGGCCGCAGTCCCGCACTCAACCACTTACACCACCGGGGCTCAGCCCTAAAGCTAGTATCTTATGTCTTTCTAACTTGTGCATAAAACCCCATAGCCATTGAGCTGATTTTGACTGTTCATAGTGGTCATTTATAGTACTTCCACAGCTGTAAGTATCCGCTGGAGAATAAAGCCTCTTCCTTCTCCCTCTAAGCAGCTCATGGGTTTGAAACGCAGTTTGAAGTCCAGTGTTTGCTCAACGTTGTCACCAGTGCACCTTGTTATGGTTATTGCAACTCTTTCAATTTTGACTCCTAGTGAACCTATAGAAATGGTCGAAATGCATCTTGTGACTTTTTGAGGCAGTGCCTCTTTATGGGAGTAGAAAGCCTCATTTGGTTTCTCAGAGTGGCTGTTGGTTTTGAACTGCCAACCTATGGAAATTCAGCACAATGCAGAACCACTACATCACCGGGGCTCCTTATGCTTAAAAAAAAAAAAAAACCCTTCAGAAAGCTCTCTTCTTCCACTTTGCATTCTTTGAGTTAATATTGTTGCAAGTGCTGTATGCTAAGTCAATTCTCATTCACAGCGACCCCAGAGGACAAAGAACAGCCACCTAGGACTTGCCCTAGGCTGAAATATGCACAGGAACCAATCGCCAGCTTTGCATTCCTCCCCAATGGAGTTACTGTGGGTTTAAACCCCTGAGCCACAGGTCAGTGAGTGAGCACTTAAACACTGTACCCCCAGGGCTTCCTCAATCCCTGACATGCCAAACCCAAACTCACTGGCATAGGTTTCCTCTGACCCATAGCAACCCTAATTAGAGTTTTCTGAGATTACTCTTTGTTTGAAATGAATTCTTTTTCAGAAGCTAACAGTCTCATCTTTCACCTTGGAAACAGCTGTTGGGTTTGAACTGCTGGCTTCACAGTTAGCAGCCCAATGCCTAGTCCATAGCACCAAGGCTGTGTAAAAAAGGTAATTGTTTCCTGTGGAAGGAGTGTCATTACCTGTCTTCCACTTCACATTGAATTACTGCATCAGATTTGTTTCACCTTGCAGGAATTTTAAAGGCAAAAGTACTGTGTTATAAAGCAAATATACATGGGTAAGATCACAGAGGTGGATATGTATGAGAGAGGGTTTAGTGAAACAAAGCTGGATGTGCAGGATCAGTTACCCACCACTTTGGTGAGCACCTTCCCTTCACAGAATGGGGCTCCTTGGGACAAAAATAGATGATGCAGAAGAACTGCCACTGTCCACATCTGATATCAAGCAGACCATGCAAGCATTTTCTAAGGATATGCTTTCAGAACATGGGCTAGGAAACATGGTGGAATTAGATAAAGAACACCAAGGGAGTTCTTTGGTGGCTTCAGAAATAGGCTCTTCTGCAGAAAAGCAAAATAGCCCCACAGAGGAGATTTCAAAAGGCAAACTCAAATCACCTTCAGATGACAGTGTGCCTACCATTCTCCAAAAAAGCTGTCATGAACACAAGCCGGCTGCATTTACAGAGGAAGGTCACAAGACACTCCCACGCGATGCAGACGATCACCATTCAGTGCCAGATACAAAAACACATTTGCCAAGGGATGATCAGCAGTCTTATAAAGAAGAATACGATCTTAGTACTATTTTGAAAAACTTAAGCAACTCATTAATGAGTATAATTAATGGATCAGATCCCCAAAATACTAACCACCCTTTTGAAAGACATCTTAAGTGCATTTTACAAATTTAGTCAGTCTGCAGGAAGGTCACTGGAAAGAGAAGTCCAACCACAACAAGAGCATTCTTTTACCCCTGAGGCACAAGACCTTGAAGAAATCAGGGAGGGTTTTGACAAAAAAGAGCATTTAGACCAGAAACCTATGCCGAACCCAAAGCTGGGTGTCTTTCTTGACGAACTCTCAAAGGCAGAGGTAAAAAAAATGAAATCTGAATTAAGTAAGCATATCCAGCACTACCTTTTAGAAAGACTCTCCAAATCAGAACACATCATCAAGGAGGATTTGCAAGTACTGCAGGAAGATTAATCTCATCTTTGTAGGTATTCCTACAAAGCCATTTCTGCTAGTCTATAGCCCCTTTGGTATGATGTCCTCTATCTATGTCCTGTGCTATTAACAAGCTGTACTCGGCTCATGTCTGTTGCATGATAAAATATGCTCATTAGAGCAGTATATTTTTGATTTATAAGGTCAGGCTCCATTGTAGGAATCCTGCCCCCCTCTGTGCAGTCATCAGTTTGCTTCTGACAATAAAAACAAAAACAAAACCATTCCTCCTGACTCAATTCAGACTTCTGCAACCCATGGGTTCTGGAGTCCTCTGTACTTTGGGTGGCTTTCTTGGCTGCCATGGTCATGAAAGCAGATTGCCAAGACTTTCTTCCTGAACGCTACTAGCAGCCTTGAACCACAAATCACCGACCTTTCAATTAGCCAACACTCAAACACACTATCATCAATTCAATGATTCCAACTCTGAGTGACACTCTAAGAGAGAGTGTAACTATATCGTTATGTTTCCAGGATTGTAAATCTTTTTTACAATTGAGGAGGCCGACAGCCTCATTGTTCTATCGCTGAGTGTCTGGTGGGTTCGAACTGCTGACATTGCAGTTTACAGTTCAATACATTACCTCCCTAGGACTACCTTTGGCTACTAGCCAACTGAGAACTAGTCACAGCATTCTGGAACCTTCTACCAAACAGGAGCCCTGGGTTACACACAGGGCTGCTACCCACAGACTCGGCAGTTCAAACCTACCCATTAGCCACTCCATTGATGAAAGGAGGAGTTCTCTACCCCCATAGAGTGTAACAGTCTCAGAAACCACCGTGGCCAGGGCTACTCTGTCTTCTCATGGTGCGACATACTGTTGACCTGATTCCCACCCCACATTCAAATAAACCTGACTTGGAGAAAAGGAGGTGATAGCTCCATTTTCATGCATGGAGTGAGAAGGTTGTGGTAAAGAGCTACCTTCAGCTATGGGATCCATTGGTCTTTGCTAGAGCTTGTGGATTTGATTTTATTGGGAGTCAGTGAATATTTTGCTTATAGCTCTGGGCTATGCTGTTAACTCCACCAGCCAGTTTACAGCACTAAGGGACTTGCAAGGGGCCACAAGGTTGATGACACGTGGCAAACTCTATCTCCAGGTGATACAATTTATTTTACAAACTTACCTAACAAGAAGCTCCTAACTTCATATTCCTCCCCCACTGATTGAGATCTGGGGGAACACCTTCTTCCCTCGAGAGAAACTTAAGTTTTCTCTAGTGAGCACTGGACAGGGGCTCAGGGGCCATGGGGCCACCATTCAGTGCTCAGTTCTTTCTGACTAGCTTGCTTGGGGCAGGCCCAATGAAGGTGCTCACGCTTCCTGTTGAACACTTAGCCTCCCACTGGAGTTTTACTTCATACCTTTGAGCACTGGAAAAATTGGGAGATTGTTCATTGTTTGAATAGTAAAGGCCAAGGACCAATTATCGAACCAACTCACAGCTACCTAGTTGATGGGGACTCATAGTGGCTCTACAGGACAGGGAGAACTGCCCTCTGTAAGTTTCCAAGACTACAAGGTGGCACCCACAAAAAAAACCAAAAAATTTTTCAAAGCTATGTATTTCCATTTTTAAACAAAACAATCTTATTATCTTCAAATTACTTTCCATTCATTACACTTAATACATTTGTCAATCAGTGATTCCATTCTTGGAAACATTTTAAAATTTCATCTATTTGGATGACTGACGGTACCTCCCTCATTTTTTTCCTTCACCTCTTGTATGTTTTCAAATTATCAAACCACTATCCTTTTATGTCTCTGCATTTGCAGATCAAAAAGAAGTAGTGCAGAGAGAGGTCAGGTAAGATGTGTGGGGCAAGAGAAGCATGCTGGTTTTTCTCAAAATCGGTGCACTGAGATAGCTGCATGAGCAGGTGCCTAGTCACAGTGGGAAAACCTGTTTCCTATTTGCCACAAATCAGGCCCCTTTTGTCACACACAATTACAGATTCTTTTCAGAACCTCTAAATAGAAAACTTGAGTAACAATCTGACCTGGTAGAATGAACTGCAAATGCACTATCCTACTCACATTAAAAAAAAAACACAAAAAACAAATGAGCATCATATTAACCTTTGCTTTAACCTTTGCTTGTTTTGGGTGAGGTAATGATAGCGCCTTCTATTGGCTTGATTGATGTTGCTTTCGGGGTCATAAGAAAGGCAACATGTCATATCATCAGTAATGACATTGGGGAAAAAAGTCTGGGTCACTTCAAGCTGTTCTTTCAAAGCACGTCATGCTTCCAATCGAAGCTCTTTTTCTGGTCAGTCAGAACCCAAGGCACAAATTTCCCAGCAATCCTTCTCATTCCCAAATCTTCCATTAAAATTAGCTGAACAGAGCTCCAAAGTAATCTAGATAACTTCACTATATCTTCGATTGTCCATCGTCTGTCTTTCAGCAAAAGTGCACCAATTTTGTTGATATTTTGATATATTTGGGAAGTTGATGGCTGTCCAGAATGAAGTTTTTCATCAATTGACATTTCAGCTTTTTTGAAATGAGAAAAATATTCAAACACCTGAGTTTTTCCCATAGAAATGTCCTTGTAAGCTATGTTCAAAATGACAACAGTTTCTGCTACATTTTTCCTGAGCAGGAAACAACATTTCACAGCTTCATGCTGTTCTCTTAAATTAGTGATCATAAAAAATGTGATATGAGCAAAATTTATTTTATGAAAAATTCACTGTGACTACAGAGAACCTTCCCAGGTGACGCCACTGGGTGCACTAACTCAGAGCAAGTTGCTGAATGCTTTCCTAGCTGGAAAAATGACTATTGTGAAAGCTCTGCCAAATTCAATTTTTTCCGTTTTTTTTGGGGGGGGGGCGGGGGAGGGTACCACCTGGTATAACTCTTTATAGAAATATAAATTCCTGTCTTTCTCCTGAGTAGTGATTTGCTGTTCCGAACTTTTGATCTTGCAGCCCAACTTGTAACCACTATGGCCCCCTCCCCACCCTTTACCCCCATCCATCATGGATGCTAAAGGAGAATTCCCAGCCCTTTGGTCCCGACTGCAATCTCCTACTGCAAAACCTTCCTGACTTGTGGAGGTCATTGGAAGGTGCTATAAGCAACTCGGACTTGGGCTGCAGGCCGACTGATGATTTCATGAGCTTTGCTACCACCAGTTCACCATAGTTGGCTTTCCAGGCACAGTGTACACTCTTTCAGAGTTGTCAAGCTCTATAACCTCTTTATTTTTCACAATTTCCTTTGAAGGTATCCCAGGCCTCATTTCTGGTCTTCATGTGACCTTGTAAAATTGAGCTTATCTACAAGAGTCCTGGTGGCTCTTGTCAGCATTAGACTGTTAACCTCAAGGTTGGTTGTTTAAATCCATAAGCCATAACTAATTGTACTTATTAAGCTTGTCCTTCTATGGGAGGAATGAAGCTATATGTTCCCATAAATATTTAAAGCCTCGATAACCATATATATGTTTGCTATATGTCCTTGTAACTCTTTGATAGTGTGTATGAGGACAAGAATAGTCCAGGGGTGGAATTCCTACCCACCATTTCCCCTATCCCACCCTTACCCCCCACACACCACGTGGAAGACTAGGTCTGCTTCTTAGCCAATGCACTTTCAAGCACAGCTAGCATTGGTTTCGGTGGAGGCATGTCTATGGTAATGCTGAACATGTATCAGTGGAGTTTCAGACTAAGGTGGAGTAAGAATAAAGGACTGGCAATCTACTTCCAATAACCAGTCAGTGAAAACCCTGAAGGAACTGTTTTGTGCATGTATTGGAAACCAACTTTACAACATGTCTTGAATTTATATTCATTTTTTGCTCCTATATTTGAACTCTTAGTCTTGCCAGAAGGGAGACTGCAAGGTGTATCCAGCTGACCCAACTCTGTAGGGATTGAGTTGAAAAGTTAAAGGATTTTTTGTCCACAATTATGGCTTATAGTGTGAAAGTTACAACCATGATAATAGGTGCAAGGAGATTTCAGAAGTCATGGAGTAATGCCAGACTGGGTGGGCATCTCGGTAGGGAAAAACAAATAGGAGAAACAGTGCAGAAGGCATTGTCCTTAAGTACTGCATGTGTGTTTTAACTCCGCTCTTTTGGTGGTGTGGATGGGGCTAATCCATTAACAAATCCTGGGGTCTATAAATGCATCAATAATTTTTCTTATTAATCCCATTACTTTAGAGGGAGGTCTAAGCTGAACTTGGTTCTGATACTGTGAAGAGTGAAATAATAATGAAAGTGTATGCAACCACATAATTTCTGTTTCCTTATTCTGGGAACCTCAAAGAAATGTAGGGGAAGAATATCTGTTCTTTCTTTTCTAGATGCCAAAAGCCCAGCTCTTGTTTTCTTTCGCAGTTGACTTTGTCAAGATTATTCCAATAGAATGGACTTTTGTGTATTTTTTTCTGCCAAATCCCCTTGGCCTCTGAACTAAAGCAAACCTTGCTGAATGTTATTGCTGAATAGCTCACATCATGTTTACGTTATGTATGACTCTCCCTGGCTGACCTCGCTGGAGGCGCTGCTCCTCAGCCAGGGACCCATTTAGAATGGCAGCGGATGAGAAATTATAGGCCATCCAGCCTAACCTCAGAGGCATGAAGATCTGAGAGACATTAAGAATGAATGAGATCACAAAACATCTGGAGAAATATGAACTGACAAAAACGAGCCATTGTGGTTTCGTAAAGGGTAAATCTTGTTTGACAAATGCGGTGAGGAAAAAGAGGAGAGAATGAAGGAGATAATGTGGAAAGCAGAAGAATATTAGACAGTGGACATAAACGATTAGGGTTTCCAAAATGCATCAGGACAAGGTATTGCTAAATGGGCACATACAATGGATGGTGCCTTTACACTTCCCGAAGGAGAGCACCTCCATCATTGCAGGAAAGAGTTCAGGTCAAACTGTAATTATTCTCTTTCTTTTCCTCACAGGCTCTCTCTTAAATCCTTCGTTATTGTCCACATGGGTAGTGAGACTAAAGCTAAGTAAGACGGTAGATTTAAGACATCCAACTCTCTTGGGAAGATGATTAAAGTAATAGGTTGGTGTTGGTGTTTCCACAAAAGCTGTTCCTTAAGGACTGGCTGGGTTGCTCGAGTAGGATGATTAAGTTCTCAAAGAAATAGACTTCTGGTTCAGGAACCAGCAAACCATGGTCCTATAGTCTATATGCACTTTCTTTAGTAAATAAAGTTTTATTAGAACACAACCCCTATTTCTTTACATTTTGTCTATGGCTGCTTTCATGCTACATGTTGTGTCACCATGATTATAGTGTCCACAGAACTTCAAATATTTACTATCTGGACATAGAAAGAAAATGTTTATCAATCCCTGTGCTAGACCCCTATGAGGAATCTTAGTGATATAGTGGGTTATGCCTTAGGCTATTAATCATAAGGTTAGCAGCTTGAAAACACCAACCACTTTGAGGGGAAAGATGAGGCTTTCTACTCAAAGATTTGAAGCCTCAGAAACTTAAGGGGGAAGTTTTACCCTGTCCAATACAGCATGACGAAATTCTCCAAAAATACTGCCATTGATTCCATGTTGACCCATGGTGACCCTTGAAGGTGGGTTCAAACTGACTCTTTGAGTTTCTGAGACATTATATCTCTAAAGGAGAGCAGATGCAGAGTTTGAACCAACTACCTGTGGTCAGCAGCTCAATGCATAGCCTACTAGTGCCACCAGAACTTCTGACCCAGAATCGGTTTGGTGGCAGCAGGTTTAATGATAGCTTATCTGCAACTCTCTGCAGCCAGTCACTTAAAGTAGCCCCACTTTCACTTTCTACCACATCATTCTGTTTTATTTTCCTTGCAGCACTTGTCATTCTTTGAAATTACTATTCTTAGTTATTATATTTTTATTGTCTTATTCAAACAGAGGTGGCGATCTCTTGGAGGCAAAAGTCTTAACTGCTCTATTCATGAGAGCATATCCCAAGTTCCTGGAATATAGAATTTATTTAATCATTGTTATTGCATGAAGGAATGAAAGCAGGAGATCTGAGAAGTGAG
Source organism: Nesogale talazaci (assembly GCA_004026705.1). Lineage (NCBI taxonomy): Eukaryota > Metazoa > Chordata > Mammalia > Afrosoricida > Tenrecidae > Nesogale > Nesogale talazaci. The sequence goes on from PVJH01005870.1 coordinate 11,683, forward strand.
AAAAATTTTGGAGGCAAGCGAGTGAGAAAGAGGTAATGAAAATTCTTAGTAGAAACAGAAAGATTATACATTTGTGTTTTATGGTTAACTGGTCAGATAACATTAGTTACACAGTGGGAAGAAATATTCAGAATTGTTCTATGCTCTCATATCTCAATGTAACCACCCTCTCTAAGACATCCAAGGCACATCTTTCTCTTTATAGAAGAAATGTGAAGGAGTCAGTATTCCATAGTAGCCTGTGCTCTCATTGCCGCCTCCTTGTTGGGCCTGATGCCAAGATCAGGATATACACATGTATCTCTCACTGTCTGGGACGAAGTTTCAGAAATGATAAGATGAACCATGGCTACATGGAACAGACAAAGACAAGCCAATTCCCCGGAAACCTCCTCCACTCCCCCACCAGGTTCATTATTCTGCTTGTTATTTGGGATGTGGATATTATCTGTTTAGATTGTTACTCACAGGTGAAATCATTGGCAGATTGAGTGCTGCAATTACATATTTGTACAATCCAATTATCAAGTCAAAAGAAGCTTTATGGGTATAAAGGAACAATGATAACCCTCCTTGCATATCCTTTCCTCATGTTGTTGCTAAGTGCCATTGAGGCAGGCGTGGGTCAAAACAACCCAAATGCACACTCTCTTATCTTGTGCCATCCTCACAATAGGTTTTCTTATCGATCCCATTGCTGCAACCACTGGGTCAATCCTACTCCTTGAGGTTGTTCCTCTTTTTCTTCTTCTTTTTTTTTGTTTGTTTTTGGGCATCCCTGCCCTCTGGTGGTGGGAGTAAGAGGCACAGCCTTTGCTCTGTGGAGCTGGGATTGAACCTTCATCCCAGTGGGTCACAGTCCCACGCACAATCACTATGCCACTGGGGCTCAGCCCAAGAGTGTTCCTCTTTTCCACTGGCCTCTAATTTACCAAGCATAATGTCTTAGTCTAGAGATTTGTCCCATGCCTATCATGCCCAAAGTACTTGAGATTAAATCTCACTATCTTTCCTTGTAAGAAACATATGGGATTTACTTCTTTCAAAACAGAGATTGGTCCTTCTGGTAGTCCTCTGTATATTTAATATGCTTTTCTGACAACATATTTCCAAGACACCAGTTCTTCTTCAGTCTTCCTTATTTATTGTTCAGCTTTGACTTGCATATGGGATATGTCACATTGACTTAGGCACAACTCAGTCACCAAAGTGATGTTGTTTTTTGATATTTCACTAGATCTCTTTGTGGTAGAATTGCCTGATTTTTCAAAGCAACATTTCATTTGATTTATTGACTGTTGCTTCCATGGGAATTGGTTGTGAATCCACAAATCTCTGACAATGTCAATACAAGGAGGTCTAAAAAATTCATGGAAAAATCTAATTAAAAGATAATGACACTCTTCCAAAAATTTGTGTAGCCTTCTCATATTTCTGTTTATTTACAGAGGGTTTATTGACCCAATTATGAAAAGTTTTGTCTTCTTTAATTTGAGGTGTAGTCTATACTGAATGTTACAGTATTTGACCTTCATTAGTAAATGCTTCACGTTCTCTTTGCTTTCAGCAAGCAAGGTTGTGCCATCTCCCTATCACTAGTTGCTGATAAGTCTCCAATCCTGATAATGCAATCTTCTTCATATAAAATCCAGTTTTGGGGCTGAGCCCCGGTGGCGTAAGTGGTTGAGTGTGGAACTGCAGCCCGCGGTCTTGGTGGTTCAAATCCAGCGGCGGCTCTCAGGAGCGGCACTGGGTAGCACCCAGGACCACCAGAGGCAGTGATGCCCACAAAAAAAATAAAATAAAATGAACAAACAAAAAATAAAATCCAGATTTGTAGGTGATTTGCTCATAATTCAGATTGCATAAGTACTGTAAAAGGATGCAACTCTGATTTACGCATTTCCTGATTTCAAACCATATAATATCCCCATATTCAAATAACTACCTCTTGGTCAATGTACAGATTCTGCATGAACACAATTACGATCCATGCAACTGAATTCCTTTGCACTGTCAATAAAGCACAAGCAAACATCTTTCTGGGGCCAAGATTCATCTATCACCAGAAATGCTATCTTTCCTTCCATATTGTTTTTCTGAATCTGGTTTTATTTTCTGGCAGTGCTGCAGTTATTTTTTAATTATGTCAACAAAATTTTACTTTTACTTGTGATCTTACTACTCTTTTTGATAACTTCTATGTTCAGTTGGGTCACATTTCTGTGGAATGGGCACAAATATGACATTTGGCTGGATAACTGTCTTCCGAATCTCTTGGCAGAGGCAAGTAAGTTCTTCCAGACCTGCAGCTGTTTCTTGAAGCATGTCAACTGGTATTACATCAATTCTTGGAGCCTTGTATTTTCCAGTGTTGTTAGTGCCATTTGGACTTTTTCTTTTATTACCGTCTGTTCTTAACTTTTGATGATTCCTGGGGCATTTTATAGTTCTTTCATGAAATCCTTTTAAAACCCAGAGCTTGAAATGTTCTTTGTTTATTTCAGCAGAAGAAATACAAAGGGTATGTTTTACCTTTGGGTTTTCTAATTCCAGGTCTTTGCATATTTCAACATAATACTTTGCATTCTTGAACCACCTTTTGAATACTTCTGTTCATCTCTTTTAATTCACATCACTTATTTCATTCATTAAGCGATTCTACATGCAAGAGTCAATTTCCTTTTGGCATGGATGTTCAATTTCCTTTCTTGTCTTTTTATGACATTTTACTTTGCGTCTTATGTTGTTGATACCATCACACAAATCCTTTCATCTTCCATCATTAGTGTTCTATGGGTAAAATCTATTCCTGAGATGGCCTGAAACTTCAGGTGGGATATCCTTATGATATTAATTTGTCATTATGGACTTGTTTTAATTTTCCCTACTTTCAGCTTGAACTTGCACACGACCAATTGAAGGTCTGTTCCACATTCAATCCTTAGTCTCCTTCTGACTGATGACATTGAGATTCTTCATCATCTCTTTCCATGGAGGCAGTTGATTCGATGTCTGTATATTTCATCTGGTGAGATTGACATGTATAATTGTTGTTGATATTGTTAAAGATTATCTCCTTGAGGGTTTCAATAATCCTAATATTGATGAGCCCTTGGAGAATAATATGTTTGATAAACAGTACAAGGCTATACATCATGGATTTTTTTGTTCCTTGCAACCTTTTTCCTGAAAATTCAGAAACCAGCCAAGTTCTTTAGGAGAGATGGCTCATCTGGAGAGATGAAAGTGTCTATCTTCATGAAGCTTCTCTTTTATTTTTTTTCTTTTTGAGGATGTTTTAGTTTGTCTTAAAATGAAGGAACAATTTGAACATCCTCTTAGGGTGATGACTGTCATGTTGTGTTATTGTTCATTGCAGTTTAGTTAACTCATTGTGACATCATATATAGCAGAATAGGACTCTGCTAGTTCTCTGTAATCTGACTTTACAATCTGGTTAAGTCTATTGGTGTGGCTCTGTTGTCAATAAATCTCACTGAGAGTTTTCCCCATTTTCCTTGCTTCTCTAATTTACTAAATACAATCTCTTTTATTCTAGCATTCATACCTGTGTCATACAAAGGAAATGGAAGCTTTCTTAGTAAACATCTATTATTTTCTTCATTTCATTGTCCCAAAACCCTTTTGAAGATCCTTGTATGCTCAGATTCTTGAGTTCTAATGACATTGGGGTGAAGGGAGGACCCAAAACAAGAATTTGTCAGCAATGGATGATGATAAGGAGCCACCTCATTATAGTAGACACTGGTGAATACAGGGAAGGAGTGAAGTCTTTATTTTTCCTTTCCTATGCCAAGTCCATACTGGAAATTAATTAGTAGATAATGGAAATTTATATTTATCACAGTATCTTTAGCTAACAAGTGAAGAATTGGTGATAAATTGGAATCATCATTATAAAACCACTAATGAATTAGTAGATTAGGTATTGGGTATTATTTGCTAACATCACAAAAAGAGAGGCAGTCAGAGGTAAGGTGTTTCATGCTGTAAGAACAAGCCATCTTTGAGGTTGTCTTGCCAATAGAAGAAATAAAAATCTAAGTCTCTATCTGCAATTACCTATTTATAGCAAACGCAGAGGGTGGAATGATATTGAATGATATCACACAAAATCAATCAGCAAACCTGAGATTATGGGAAGTACTTTAGTCTAAATGACCTCATTTCATTAGCAAATACATTTTTAAATTTTTGTATTAGTCTACAATTCATGTGTCATATAGTTCAATAGTACAATCACATTAAGAAGAGTTTGCTATTATAACAATCAATTTTAGAACATCTTCTTTTGTCCTCATATTCATTGATATTAGCTTATCATTTTCCCCCAACCTCCCTAGCCATATCCTTAGGTAATTATTAATCCAGTTACTGAGTATAGAGCTTTCTCTATCCTGAATTTCACATAAGGAAAAAAACACAAATCAAAATCAAGAGACAAAGAAAAATACAACAACCAAATAAAAATCACAAAGTAAAAGAGAAAAGCCTCAGTTGAAAAGAAATCTAAGGCCCCAGATGCTATATCTTTTGATAGCCAGGAACCAACAGTTTTGTTCACCACATTTGCTTATGCAAACATTTGTCAGCAATGGTATCTGGAGGGTGGGTATACAATAATATGGATTTTTCTTCTTGGATGCCTGATACCTGATGCCTTTGATACCTCATGATCACACAGGCTGGTGTGCTTCTTCCATGTGTGCTTTGTTGTTTCTGAACTAGATGGCTGCTATTTTGCCTTCAAGCTTTTAAGACCCCAGACACTATATGTTTGAATAGCCAGGCACCATCAGCTTTCTTCACCACATTTGCTTATGTACATATTTGTCTTTAGCAGGAAGGTGAGCATTATGGAGTGGCAATTTAATAAAACAAGGTGTTCTTGCATTGAGGAAGTACTTGAGTGGAGGCCAAATGTCCATCTGCTACCTTAATACTAAGCCTATAAATATATGCATGTAGACCTACTTCCCCATCATCATATATAAATATACTTACATACCTGTATTTAGACCTCCTTAAATGCCATTAACCTCCTAGTTCTTTCCTTTCCTTTCTTTTATTTTCCTTTTGTCCCACTATCACACTCAGCCTTCATTTGGGTTTCAGTGATTTCTCTTGGATACGTTGCCTTGATAAAGCCCTACCAGGCCTTCTACATCCTCCTCATCCTCGCCTTTAGATAGTTGTTTTTCCCCCATCCCTGGGTTAGTAAGCACCACCTACTTTCCCCCACTCCCCATCTCCCATGTTCCCCAGGACCATCAATCTGGTTGTTTTCACTCTGTGTGGTGGGGTCAGACCAGGTACAATCCTGACACTGTTTCTAGTGTTGTTCCCTATTGAGCAAAAGATGTCATGTCTCATAGTAGGGCCTACCATATGGTCCTCTTTGTACATTGGCTGCTCTGAGAAGGGATATCATCCTCGAGGTTTGGTGGGTCAGGATATGCTCCATTCCCTCTTCCTCTCTCTTCATTTGTTCCTGTGTGCTCTGATCACATATGTCCGTCTCCCCAAGCTGCAGCTTTAGTGCTGTCCTCTGAAAGTCCACATAGAAGAAGCACACCAGCATGTGTGATCATGAGGTGTCAAAGGGATCAGGTTATCAGGCATCAAAGAACAAAAAATCATACTGTTGTGAAGGAGGGGGAGGGAAGATTGGGGACCCAAAGTCCATCTGTAGGCAACTGGACATACTCTTACAGAAAGACTTTGAGGAGGTAACAAGCCAGTCAGGGTGCATTGTAGCAACGAACAGCTTTCCTCTAGTTTTTCAGTGTTTCCTCCCTTCTCCTCTCCACTATCACAATCCCAATTCTACCTTAAAAATATGGCTAGTCCAGAGGGTATACACTGGTACATATAGGAGTTAGAAACACAGGGAATCCAGGACATATGATACCTTTGGGACCAATGGTGAAAGTGACAAAACCAGGAGGGCAGAGGGAAAGTAGAGTAGAAAGAGGGAGCCAATTGTAAGAAACATATAACCTCCTCCCTTGGGGACTGACAACAGAAAAGTGGGTGCAAGGAGACATTGGACAGTGTAAGATGTGACAAAAGAATAATTTATAAATTATTAAGGGTACATGAAGGAGAGGGGAGAGAGGAGGAAAAATCAGGAGTTGATATCAAGGATTCAAGCAGAAAGCAAATGTTTTGAGAATGGTGAGGGCAACAAATGTGTAAATGTGCTTGACATACAATGTATGGATGTATGGATTGTGATAAGAGCTTAACAATTTCCTAATAAAATGATTGATAATAATAAAATAAAGTCTAAAATATTAAAACTGAAACAAATTTGAAATGGAGACTAAATGATAAACTACTACATTTTAAACTAACTGGATCTGCCATAATTGGCTCTACAATGTTCTCCATCTAACAGCAAAATTATTATTTTGGGGGGCCATTTTATTGGGGATTCTTACAACTTTTTTTCCCCCACCTTGTTCTTATAACTTTTACTACCATCCACATATCAGTTCCATAAGGTATGTTTGTACATATGTTGCCATCATTCTTTTCTAGACATTTACTTTCTATTGAGCACTTGGTATAAGCTCTTCTTTTTTCCCCTTCCCTCTGTTCTTGTGAACTCTTGATAGATTATAAATTATTTTTATTTTCATATCTCACACTTACCACTGTCTTTGCCCATGTCTTCTATTGTTCTCTTCCCTGGACAGAAGGGACATGTATGGTTATTTGTCAATCATTGCGATCAGTTCCACCTTTCTCTCTTCCTCTCCCTGCCTTACTCCTACCATTTTCTGATATCTCTATTCTCACTCCTTTTCCTGGATTCCATTTATTGCGAGATCAATCTTTTATCTATACCTGTGTACATGTTTCTGTCTGGTCTGAATTAAGAAGTAGCACTGGGATCATGGTAGTGGGGGGTGAGGAAGTCTCAAGGAACCAGAGGAATGTGTTTCATGCATGCTTTACTGCACCTGTTTTGACTCATCCCTTCCCTTTGTCCCCTCTGGGGGAATGTTCCATTATCTGAAAATGAGCTTTGGGTCTCTGCTCCGCCCTGTACCCCTCATTTTCAACAATATGGTTTTGTTTGTTTGTTATGTGTCTTCTGATGCCTGTTAGCATGTCTGATGACTCCTTATGATTGCACCCTTGGTTGTACTTCTTTCATGTAGACTTGTTACTTCTTGAATTGATAGCAAAGTTATTCATATCACAGCATTATGATCAGAGATTTATTCCTCATGGGGACTCTGCAAACGATTTGTGAGCTTCCTTTATTATCCATCACCTTCTGCAAATCTGGTGTTCAGAATGTAAGCTTTGATATCCTTTCATCCTCCATATTTGTATTATATTATTTATAATCCTTGGATTGCACAGGCTGGTGTGCTTCTTCCAAGTGGACTTCATTAATATCTTGCTTAGATGGCTGCTTATTTTAAGACAAGCCTTTAAGACTCCAGGCACTATTTTTATTTCTGGTAGCCAGGCACTATCTGTTTTCTTCACTACACTTTGCTATAGTTCAGTGATGTTTCCATTGTGTCAAGTATTAAAGGACTAATCTCCCAAGTACTAGTTATTCTTAGATTAGGGCAATGATTAAGTATGATCCCAAAGTTCAGTCATCTAGCTTGGTTTATGTATGTTCTTGCTTCATTTTAGAGACACTATACACCATCCCCATGGACTAGAATGAATTCTATTGATAGCATCAGTAGTTCAGCAAGTGGCATAAAATTCAGAACATTGTGGAGAAAAGGAAATCATACATGCATACATCAGCTTTTTAGAGTGATTGGACACCATTTATACAAATAGTGAGGGGTGGGGATAAGGCAAAACTTGGGATAATACTCATTTACAAAAGGTGTCCTTTATAATATAAATATAAAAAAATGAAGAAATCATAAAAATAGTACATATATGTAGTATTCCCAGATTACCAAAAGTTCTTTGGGCACCTTCAAAGGAACAGATTCCAAGCAAATTTCAACAACTAATTCCATAGCCTTAGATATCAGTCATCTACTTCTTTTCACACTAGAGAGTTTTGCTTATTTGCATATTTTAGCTCCTTAACTCTGCTCCAGGTGAGTTTCAGATATGGTTCAATTACAGGAATGTCCAAATCTCAGTCTTCTGGTGTGACCTGTGATGAGTGTTGTGAACCTCAAAAGCACCTCAAAAGTCCTAGTTGTTAGTCGCCAGAGGCCTGGATCACACAGGTTTGGATAGACACTAGGTCAAAATCTTCCAATTAGGAACATAATATTGAGGACATTCCTCCCCTGAGGCCCATATAAGTTATACTAAGCATTTTTCTCAATGACAGATTACCCCACTCAGTTGACCCACCCACAGAAGTGTAATCACCTTCTTTGAGATAAGCATGCCCCAACCCAAGCACCCTTTGATTTGAATTTTCAATGTGGTTCACTAAGGAAAAGGAGTTTTACAAGAACACAGAACTCAGGGTTGGAAGAGAGCATGGTTGAAACAAGATTAGCTGTAAGTTGAAAAGACTAGTCAATGGGTTCATAAAGTTTTCTCTACTTTTATATATGACTAACACTTGCAGTATAAAATTTTAAAAATATATCTCAGTAAAAAGAGTAGAGGTTATTCAATTAGTTCTTTTGACAGTAAATGAGGAATCATTGTAAAACTTACTTGTGTGACCCTATACTATATAAATAAATATAAAACTTATGTCTTATATAATGTAATTATAAGGGTTATACATATAGATGTACACTTATACACGTGAGGGACTTCAAAAGTTCATGAAAAATTACATTATCTTTATTAAATTTTTTTATAAATAATTTTATTGGGGGCTCTTATAACTCTTATAACAATCTATAAATCAATTGTATCTAGCACATTTGTACATATGTTGCCATCATCATTTTCAAAACATTTTCTTTCTATTTGGGCTCTTGGTATCAGCTCTCCTTTCCCCCCCTCCCACCTTCATGAACCCTTGATAAATTATACATTATTATTATTTTCATTTCTTACATTGTCCACAGTCTCCCATCACCCATGTTTCTGGTTTTTGTCCTCCTGTGGGGAAGGGATGATGATATGTCAATCATTGTTCCTCTTTACTCCCAGCTAATCTGTTTATCCACAAACTGTTTTTGCGAGATTTGGTGCTATGGGTCTGTTAACTACAAAAATCAGTGATTTGAATCAGTTAGTCAGTCATTCAAGGGAGATTGATGAGGCAATACTTCTATAAAGGTTTACAGCAGTGGATCTCAACCTGTGGGTCACAATCCATTTGGAGGTTGAATGACTCTTTCACAGGGGTTGCCTAAGACCATTGGAAAACACATAAATATTTCACAATATATAATTACATATTGGTTTGTGATTAATCACTATGCTGTAATTACATATAATTATGTTCAATTGGTAACAATGAAAATACATCCCACATATCTGGTATTTACATTATGATTCATGACAGTAGCAAAATTACATTATAAAATAGCAACAAAAATAATTTGGTGGTTGGGGGTCACCACCACAACATGAGAAACTGTGTGAAAGGGTAGTGGCATTAGGAAGGTTGGGAACCACTGGTTTACGGCCTTGTGAACCTTAATCGGCAGTCTGCTCTGCGCCACAGGGTCCGAGAGTCCGCACCAACTCCATGGCAGTGGTTTGACTTGGTTGTAGAGACAGCTCCTGTTAGTGAATCAATCCTGACTCCCAGAAACCCTGTAGGGCACAGCAGACTATCTCCTGGGGGTTCTGAGGCAGCACAGACTTATGGGAACAGAAAACTTCATCTTTCTCCAGTGGAGTGGCTGATGAATTCAAACTCCAGACCTTGTGGCTACCAGCTCAAAATGTAACACACAGCATACATGTGTGTACGCATACATATCTACTTGTATGAGACTTGGCAGGATGGCGAGTTGCATGCTGGATTGCCAACTGCAAGGTCTGTAGCTCAAATCCATCAGTTAGTACCTCAGAGGGAGTAAAAGGAAGTTGGCTGCTCCCGTGAAAGTTTACCGCCTTGGAAATCCACAGGGGCAGTTCTACTCTGTCCAATAGGTTGATAAGAGTTGGAATTGACTTGATAACAGTGAGTGTGGCGTGTGCACATACACGCGCGTCCGCAAAAGCTTTAATACTAGGGTTCCAGTTTACACGGGCATGGGTTAACTCCAAACAAACTGTGTCTAATATGTTTTTTGTAATCAAGGGAGCCCACATGATACAGCGCTCACATAGTGGGCTGTTGCAATGCCAGAGGAAAACAGAGTTTTCGCCTCTTATAAAGATTTTTGGGAACTTATGGGGTAAGTTCTTCCCTGTCCTTATAGGGTCACTATGAGTTGGCAAGTGAGTTTGTTTGTTGGTTGGTTGGTTGGATGGCTGTAGATGTTTTCTAAGTAATTCAGTTATCTTAGTTTCATTGATAAACCCTGGTGATGTAGAAGCTATGTGTTAGGCTCCTAACTGGAAAATCACTTGTTTGAAACTGGACGATGAAATTTTCCACTGCCCATAAATAGTACAGTCTCAGAATCCCACAAGAGGTGGTTCCTGCCTTTCCTATACATTTGCTATGAGTCAGAATCATAATAATCAATACAAGTCAATAATAGTCAGTTGTACTCTCATTGGGGTGCTGTGGCAGTCATGTACTCTGGTGTCAATTTGATTGAGTGTAGGGGTGGGGTCTAATCTGTCAATCTGGAGATACCCAATGAGACCTCTGTGTGGTTATGGCTTTCTCCTGAGAATTTTGGGAAATCTCATGGTATTTTTCTCTCTTGGAGATGCTCTACTGACAAGACACAAGACTCAGTCCTTGGGAGACATTGCAGCTGACAAGACAGAAGGTAGGCTTCTTGCGAGACATCTCAGAGGAGAAGTCACCTGGGCTTACCCTGATGGAACCAGACCTCTGAAGTTGGAAAAGCCACATGGAGACTCCTACTGGTGTTGAGATGCTTGCAAAGCTACAGAGAGGCCCCTGCCAGGGCTGAGAAGCTTCTACCACCATTAGTACACAAACCTCTGCACCCACTGGCCTGTGATTATCCTGGAGTCATTGCATGTGCTTTGTGAGCCTGAAGAGGACTCATGTATTGGTATAAGACATATGAGCTAATATCAAACTTATGGCCTTGGACTGAACTGCCTCTCCCTTATCTACATATGCATGTTTATTAATTTGTTTCTCTAGTCTACCCGGACTAACATAGGTGCCTTCAAGGAGAAATGACTATCTTTTGTGACATGTGGAAATAAAATTTTGAAGTCTTGGTTAATATAAAATTTTAATTAAAACTCAAATGGACATCTTACCAATTCATTTAAACTTTGCAGCAAGTTTAAGAAAATTCAATCCTACATAAAAAATATTTTTAAGTCAGTCAAGTTATTTAAGGAAGGCTATGAAAACTGCAAAGATAAGTCATCAACCTTGACAAATGTAGAAAGTGTGGCTTCCATCCAGAATTTAGTAAATAAAAGACCATGGAATTATCAGTGTTTTCATAGCAGCTGAAGTGGACTCTCAGATGCTTCAACATTTTCAATTTTTGTTTTGTTTTTTGTTTTTTGGGCATCACTGCCCTCTGGTAGTGGGAGTAGGAGGCCCAGTTTTTGTTCCTGTGGAGTCGCTGCTGGAATTGAACCTCCATCCCAGTGGGCTGCAGTCCCACGCATAACCACTACCCCACCGGGGCTCAACCAACATTTTCAATTTTAAGTCACTGTGTTGTCCTAAGCAAGCCAAGTTGGTGCCCAAAGCGTGAATTAATGCCTCCCTTAGTTTCTTGAACAAGATGGAAACTAATGAAGATAATTTTATCAAGCAAATCAGAATTGGGCTCTAGTATTGGATTTAGCAGTCAGATCTGGAGAACAAGTTCCAATCAAAACAGTAGCTTCTGAAAGTATTTGAAGGTGCAATTAAATTAAAAGCAGAGCGAGTATTTCAGAAGGTTAGAGAGACTTCTTTGGGATCCCAAAGTAGCAATCTTGATTTTCTCCAAGGATATAGGGTGATCATGGGGGCTTATTTTGAACTTTTAAGGAAATTAAAAATTGCACTGGTCAAAGCCAGGAAAGTTTCCCCAAGAATTTTAAAAAGTATTATTCACAGTGCACCTGCTCATTCGTTGAGGGTAGCCAGGGCTGACCAATAATAATTTTCTTGAGAATTCTAGGCTCTTCAACCTCCAACTCTGGCCTTGCGCCATCAGCTTCTGAGCCCCAAGCCCAGAGAACCTGGGAGAGAAACAGGATTGAATGCATTTAAGGTTTTAAAACTACTGTTTTGTTGTGGTATAAATTGAAGTGTGCAGAATGGAAGGAAGCAGAATCTTTCAGGGAAGGTTTTAGAGGTGGAAAGACTCCTTTCAGAAGTGGATAAACCTAGAGGGAGGATATGTTAAGAAGCAATAGTTTCACATCTTGATTTTTTTGGTTTATTTGACAGTGGTTATCTGTGACTATATCACACTATTTGAACTTATCATCATCTCTCCGTGTATGGGAATGTGCTATAAATAAATATATATATATATTTTATATATAATGTATATATATTTATTTAGGGGCAGTAAAATATATGGGTCAAGACATTTATGCTTGAAGTTCACATGATATATTTTAGGTTATTTGAAATTGCATATAGAGTTTCAGAAATATTAGAAAAATAATTACAAAAGTTTTTTGGGAAATTTTAGCTCACATTTTTATTCAATAAAAGATGTTTGTATGTTATCTTAGTGATTAAAATATTTAAATTCTGGGCCAAAATGATTTGCTTAATGTAATGTGCATTATCATTTCATTCTATAGTACACATATAGAATGACAGTTACAATTGTGGAAACACAAATCTTATTAACTCAACCATTATTCTTTCAAAGTACATTTCCCAAAACATTTCTCTACTGTGCCTGTACTAGACAAGTCTCTGAGATTAAAATGGTCTATTACAGGGGAGCAGGGAGCAAAGATGGAAGGGAGGGAATGAGAAGCTGATAGCAGGGCTCAAGTGGAAAAGCAGATATTTGGAGAATGATGACAGCAGCAGGCATGTGAAGGAGCTTGGCACAATTTATGCACTTATATATTGTAAAAAACAATGTTTTAGCCCTCAATAAAATGATTTTTAAAAATGGTCTATTACCCAGCCATAAAAAGAAATGAAGTCTTGATACATACTACAACTTCGGTGAACCTTGACCATATTATTCCAAATGAAACAAGTCATATTATAGGATCTCATTCATATGAAATATTTCAAACTGTTTCACTGCCATTGGGTCAATTCTGACTCAACTCATAGCGACCCTACATGACTGAGTGGCACTGCCTCTCTGTGGTTTTCCAAGACTGCAACTATTCATGGGAGTAGAAACCCTCAACTTTCTCCCTCAGAGCAGCTGGTGGTTGGAACTACTGACCTGATGGTTAGCAGCCCAGCACGTCATCCATGATACTACCAGGATTCATTGAAATATCTAGAATCGGTATATTCTGTGAGGAAAGCTAGCATTATTCTTACTCCTCAGGATGGACTTAAAGCAAGGGAATAGTTTTCCCTCAGTTCAAGTATAACTGGATTAATGGATTGCAATATACTAGCTGTTTTAATCCATTGGTGTTCTTTATACCACCCGGAAAGCAAAGATTTCTCATTTTCCCATTTATTCTGCTTTTCCCCAAGCTGCATTTTTTCCAGTGAGTCAGGGGTACCAATTGTAGTGATAGTCTCTTTTAAACGAATAGATACCAGTCTGGTCCCACGGAGTTGAGGATTGATGATGCCCCAAATGGTCAACTATCCCATGAGGCTGTTATTTAGCTCCATTTCCCTCCCCACCCTGAACCCTCCTCCTCCCTCAAGCATATTCCCCCACATTTCTGGAGTGTGTGAATTGCTACATCTCACTGAACCTCAAAATTGGGGACTGTCTCACATGGTGGTAATTGCTGTTCAGGTCAAAGGTCAGGCAGATGCAGATCCAGAGGACAGCACTCCTCGCCTGCCTCTTCCTGCTAATGAAATCCTTCCTCCTGCTTTTCAGAGGGCTTATTTTACACACAGCAAAATGGCACTCCAGGATCTCCTGTTTACAGTTCCTGCCAGGCGAACACTATGAGTATCTTTCCCCACCTTCTAACTAGACCTCTGCAGGAGAAGGTTAGTTGGTGGGTATAAGAGACTGGCTAGCTAAGCCACATTACACAACTCGCTGCTCCTCGCGTTTCCAGTGGTAGGAGGGAGGAGGAGTGGGGAGGTTCTTGGCTTGAAAGCCTTACATTTCTCTTTTGGGTGAGGAAATTTGGTACCAGATTGTGTTAGTCCGGGTAGACTAGAGAAACAAATGCACAAGCACGCATATGTACATGTGGGAGAGGTTTATACACAAAAGGAATGGAACATTGAGAAAACATTCCAACCCATAAGTCTAGTCCAAGTCCATAAGTCTGATATTAACCCATATTTCCAATACCAATCTATAAGTTCTCTTCAGACTCACAAAGCACATGCAGTGACCCCAGGACAACCACAGGCCCGTGGTGCAGAGTCTTGTGTCTCCAGTGACTTGTAAGCATCTCAGCACTGCCAGGGGCCTCAGTGATGCTTCTCAAGCATCTCTACATGGCTGGTCCAGCTTCAGAGGTCTGGTTGCCTGTGGCTTCTCCTCCAGAATACCTTACAGGGAGTCAGCCGTGGATCTCCCCATGTGAAGGTGGCCAGACATCCTGTTTTTTTTTTTTTTTAAAGCAATGTCCTGCAGTGGTCTAAAGTGAAAATAAATGTATAACAATACTATTTTTGCATTCTATGAAAATTTTTGTTACTCCATATAAACCAAATTTTTAATCAATAACACCCCCACACACCAAATCAATGGTGTCCCACTTAAAAGCTGGTCACTTTACATGGCTCCTCCAGTTTCCAGGGCTCAGGGTCTCTCAGCATGCTGCCATGTTCTTGTCAACTGCAATGTCTCCCAGTAACTGAGTTGTGAGTCTCTAACCTCCAAGAGGAAATACCACAGGATTTCCCAGAATTTTCAGGGGAAAGCCATGCTCACGCAGAGGTCTCATTGGCTATCTCCAGATTGACAGGTTAGACTCCACCCCTACACTCCCAATCCTGAAATTGACATGACATTAGATGACTGCCACATGAATATTGCTGATGGTAGAGCAGTTTAATTAATGTAATTCATGTCACCAAATCATACATGTGAAATAGACAGAATAAGTTGTTATTAAATTGACAAATATTATTAATATGAGCTCCAGAAATTTTATGGAAAAATTCCCTTGACTTTTCAATCTATTTTTTGATGAATTTTTTGAAGTCCCTCATATTTAGCTTTTACAACAATAAAAAAAGAGAGAAAGTTCTACAAGATATGGCCATACCCTAAAGAAGTTTGGATTCTAGTAGGGGATCCAGGTAGGCAAAAGTTCCAGATAGTGATTGGGAGTCATACATACATAGGGATAGTGAGCTATCCATTCAAAATGCAAAGGGAGCCATCCATCTGGAAGGAGGGTTGAGTTAGAGGACAGGGAGGAGGATAGGGCACATGGGAAGGCAGGGCCAAAGATAAGTGCTCTGGGAAGGCATTTACCCAGCTTCTGCCGACTACCCAATAGCTAGGTCACTGAGTGTGAGCTGAATATTGAAGAGAGATGGGTCTGTTGGTGGAGCATTTTGCACTGGAAACTTTGTAAGTTGCAGAAACAAAGGCATACCCCTTTATGAGGCACTCGGAGTTGAGTGGCCATGCATAGATTTCCTAGGACTGTTCTTGACTGTGACAATGGATTAGAAGAAAAACAGTCAGGCAGGAGCTGCCCCAGGAATTCCAGCAGTAGGGAAGCACCCCTGGACCCCTTTCTTACCACACCTCCTCCTGTGCAATCTTTTCTTCCTAGATTCCTGTCTGCCTTGTCTCCTTGCCCGGCTTCCATTTCTTCCTTTACTGAGTCTCAGGGGCACCGGCTCTGTCTTCCGTGATAGCATAGTGAGCCTTACATTCATCTGGTAAGCACAAGGTCAAGGCTGCGGTCTGAGTGGCTAACCAGCCATTTCGTGGGAGAACGTGGAGGTTTTTTCCTCCCATAAAGATGGACAGACCTGAAGACTCATCGGGGCAGTTCTGCTGCGTCCCGTGGGGCCACTACAACTCAGAGTTGAGTTTGGGCTTTGGACCCTGTCTGCACTGCAGGCTGTCTGCCTATCGTCCCGGCATTTTTCCCATAGAATTTGCAATTAAGTAATCTGAATACACATTTTTAATTTGAATTATTATCTAAAGTGGTAGCATATCTTCTTTGTTCATTATCTCTGTAGCCTTTTGCTTAGGTCAGTGGTTCTCAGCCAGTGGGTCATGACCCCTTTGAGTGTTGGAACACCCTTTTACACAGGTCGCCTGACTCTAAACAGTAGCAAAATTATAGTTATAAAGTAGCAATTAAGATAATTCTATAGTTGGCGGTCACCACGACACAAGGAACTGTGTGAAAAGGTCACAGTACTGGGAAGGATGAGAACCACTAGCTTAGGTTTAACTTACACTGCATGAAAATTTAATAATCCAATGAGGTCTATTTCTTGTCATATATTGAAAGCTCTTCCTTGGCCAAAGCAAAATATTAGCATTCTTAGCTGTTCACTTATTTATACTACAGGAAACCAACAGTTAAGCAAAATCATTGCCAACATAATCACGAGCTGCTGTGCTGAGACTTAAGTACCTCGTGGAAAAATAACTTTCAATTGGAATTCTTCCTCAAAGCCAGCTTCATTAATGCTTCGATAACTGAGTGAGGTAGGGGGGGAAAGAGAGCATCTAAACAAACAGTTACAAATATGAGTAGCTGGTAAATCTTTCAGCAGGGGATTTAGTGAAAAGAATGTAAGGCATTAGTACAGAGGCTCTTCCCATCATACATCAGTTGTGTCGTGTCTTTAATTTACTGGGAATTAATTGCAGGTTTCAAATACTTTATAGTTTAATGAACAAACAGAACACAGCCTCAGGTATGTTTTATTAACCTGACTGTGCCTTGTATTTTAAAACAGTCCTTGAAAATGCAGGAGAAGAGTTTTGTGGATGCATGTGTGCGTGTGTGGATGCATGTGGGTGTACCTGCAAGCAGAACTAATGCAGAGTGGGGGCAAGGGCACAGGAGCACAGGTTGTGATTGATTGACACAACCGTCTGAACAGCATTCATTTCAGTCTTTTGACGAATAAGCCATGGACAAACACATTGGAACTTTCGTCTCTACAGAGGTTCTTTTTTCCCTTTGTTTTTTAAAAGTACATTCTTCCATGAGCTCATTTCTAAACATATATTTTTGTTTCATTTTCAGTCAAGGGAAGGAGTTTTGAACTTGGGAAATTCTTACGGCCATTGAGTCAATTCTAGCTCATAGTGACTTATTGACCAGAGTAGAATTGACTCTTGGTTTTCTGTCCTGTAAATATTTATGGGGTAGAAAACTTCGTCTTTATCTCACAGATTGGCTAATAGGTTCAAAGTGATGATTTGTGGTTAGCAGGTCAACACACCATCCACCAGGGAAATCTGTAGCTACATGTCATTTATTACAATAGCTTCCTTTTAGCCCCACAAGTCAGCTCTCTGTGTCTTCTGGCAGCTTCAGATGACTTTTGACCAATCTATAAGCTTGAGTCTGAGGTGCCAGAAGGAGGCGATGAGAGTTCAACATGACAGTTATGAACATGATAGCCAGTGTTTATTGAAACTAATAACGTATGATTGTATAAGGACATAAGTCTGATGCTGCTTGAGAGACAAAAATATGTTTTGTTCAAGGATTCAGAACAAAGCAAACTTGCCCTTCCACCTCCCAAAAGAGCTTGCCCCTTCTTTGCCCAGAACTGCCCAATGGAAGCAAAACTTTCTCTACTCTTTGGACAGCGCCATAGGAAGACCCTCCTTTGTCCTTTCACACCCTGCTGAGCTTTGTTTTTCTTAGACTCACCCTAGTTCCAAGTCTCAGCAAGAACAGGTCCTAGGCCCCTAGTCAGGCCCCTAGTCCTCAGCAAGTAGGATATGAGGGACACCCCCCTCCTCGTCAATGGTCTCTTGCGCTTTCCTTCGTGTCTATCTCAAAGGGACCAGCAAGCCAGCCCCACATTTCTTCTTCATGAATTAGCTGGAGCCCAGGGCATTGTTCAGGTCAATGCCCCCTTTTCCCCCTTTTTCCCCATCTCTCTCACATGGAGAAGAGACCAGGTTCTTTCTCCACCGTCCCTGAACATTTACATTAAAGCACTTAAATATTTGATACATCCCTATGCTATTACTTGGCAAGACCTCCACCTTATTTTAACTACCATTCTACTACCAGAAGAGAGTGCCTGAGTCTGGCAGCCTGCTACCATTCTGATCAGTACCTTCTACAGATAATACCCCCCCTTAAACTGAATCTGGTCTCCCCACACAATTAGATCCAACTTTGAATAGGTGGCCCTCTGGCAGCAGCCCTTTTAATTCAAGAGAGTCAAGGGGTCTCAGACCTGAATCTAGCACACTGGTCTTCCATTTCTGGTTCCCAAACACAAAATTGGAACACTCTATTTTGTCAAGATCATTCCCTAACCCTGTACATTTCCTCCCATGGCTCCCAACTAATAAAGTACCAGTAGCTGCCTACATTTTCTAGAATATGACTTATTTCTTAGACATCCAGGAATTCCATCTCTTCAATCAACTTTCATCCAACATCCCTATGGTTCAATCTTCATTGGGTCCACTGTAGTAGGAACTTTGTTTTCCTCTTGGACTCCAAGTCTTCCCCAGAAAAGTACTCAGGGATTTTAGCATTTCCTCTTCTCTATAAATTTCTTTACATAAATAGATCAGACACTGGACCCCTGATGGCATAGTGGTTATACATTGGGCTGCCATCTGAGATGTCAGCAGTTTGAAACCACCAGCTTTTAAGAATGAATAGTTGGGCTGAGCCCCAGTAGTGTAGTGGTTGTGTATGGGACTGCGGTCCACAGGGTTGGCAGTTCAAATCCAGCAACAGCTCTCCAGGAGCAAGGCTGAACTTTCTACTCCCACCAGGGAGCAATGATGCCCACAAACAAACAAAGAATGAATAGTTTTAGAAATGCATACGGTAGTTCTACCCTGTTGTATAGAGTCAGTATGTATCAATTGCATAGTTGGTATCAATTTGATACCACAGAGTTAGACTAGGTTTTACTGCTGGAGTGGAGTAGGCCCAGCATCCCATAATCTCATGCTTTTATCTAAAAAGCATATTTTATCTAAATAGCTTGTTGATGGGCTTAGTTCCCTTATTTGACCAACTAACTGTATTAACGTACAAGATCTCATGAACTCCTTAGGTAAAACAGTTCTCCAAAATAGAAGAAGGTTAAGTCTCTCTTTTGGAGAAAGAGATCTTTGTGCTTTTTTAAAACAGGAGATCTGTGGCTTCAAGAACATGTCAGGACTTGTCCAAGAAGGAATTGTCCAACTGCAAGCAAGAGCTAGCCACCTCCCAGAGCTCAAGAACCCTCCATGGTTCAGCTTTCTATGGGGACGCTGACTTGTGCCCACTTTTGGTCCCCTCATAACCTTCTTTGTACTACAGCTACCCCTAGCATAATGCAACTCCTCTCCTCTTTCTTAACCAACCACTTCACCTTCTCAAAAACTAGGAATCAGGAGTTTCTACTTAGTACCTCTCCTGTCCCCAAGCACGCTGGTGCCACAAGTCAGCCAGAAGCAGCTAAGATTCGTGTCATATTTTTACCTCCATACCATTAAGTGGCAAGAATGACAGATAAAAATCTGCTTTGATCATGAATCTGGAACAAACCAAACTTGCCTCTATCTCCTAGAACAGACTAATAGAACCAACAAATGTTCCTCCCCTGTGACAGCCCAAAGCCCCTCTAGCTGTAGCTTCCTCAAAACCCCCTGTAAAGAACAAGTCTTCCTGGCAGTCGATGTGCAGGTCCATGGTGTCTCATTCCCAAACCTTAATGAAGAATGCTTCCTGAACTCAGCTCCGGGTCCCAGGGTGTCTCTCACTAACCCACTCCCATCACTCAGGAGTCCAGGCAATAAAATTAGCTATTCCTTCTTACAGGTGAGGAAATTTAAGCTTAGTGAAGTGAAGTCACTGCCCAAACAAAAACAAAGAAGTGCTTGTGTTGGGCCTCTGGAGTAGACTGCTTGCAGCACTTGGTTCTGTGCCAATGTGCTTTGAGCTGTCACAGTCTATCCAATCTCCTGACACCCAGGGACTCCCTGCCACTCACACAGCCTCTGTCTTTGGATGGAGAGGAGTGATTTCTCTCTAGCAAACTCAGTGAAGTCTTCACATTTTCATGAATCACGTCTATAGTCTTTAAGTTTTGAAGAGGATCAGCAATATTTCTGAAAATTTTAAAGTGAGAGAATATTTTTCCAGATTTAAATTTTTTATTGCAAAACGATCACATGTATAATAAAAATTTGAACAGCATAAAACTAATAAGTGAACGTACTCTCTCTTGCTTCTTTTAACAAAAATCTACCTTGTCACACCCATCCTCATCCACCCAACTCTAAATACCATTTTACTTTCTAGAGGTACTCAAAGTGAACATTTGGAAGGTTTTTCTCTATTTCTGTCTGCACACATGCACATACATAAACACACAGTAGAAGAGTGCTAAGTGGACAGATAGACTCTGGAGCAAAACTCCTTGGATTAAAATCCTGATTCCAATGTTTATTAAAATACATTGTTCTAGTAATCTTCATGCTTCAGTTTTCTAAATATGAAAAGTTATGAGTTAATATATGAAGTAATAGATCAAAATTAGACTGTGATAACCTTAAATAAGTTGTGTATATATGAATATTTAATACACATGAAGTTAATAGTATACAAACTATGTTGGGTGTTGTAATTTTTAGTGAATGATATACTACTTCAGTAACATGAAACTCTACTTTTTAAATAAATAGTTACCTAATAGTCCATTGAATGTAAGAAAACTATGGCAAATTTTAGAGATTTCTAGTTTTCACTCATAAACAATGCTGTAATAAACTTTGGGGTTATGCATCACTGTGCATTTTTGAGTATTGCTGCAGGTTAAATTTCTAGAAATGGAACTGTTGATGTAATGGACTCACATTTAAAATTCTGATTGAAATTGCCAAAATACCCTCCTCCAGGACCCATTCAACTTACTATTCAAAGCACTGAGTGGATTAACTTATTTCCCTATAACCTTGTCAATGATGTGATACTTATAAATGTTTAAAAATGTTTTTTGTCAGCCCGCATGTTTGCATCATTATTCTCCTTAACAATTATGCACTGCAGAACATCATTTTAGGTAATGTATGGCTATATGGATGTCCACAGTCCCATATGGTTATAATATTCAAAATAATCAAACTCAGTCCTTGAGTCAATGCCAACTCATAGAGAGCCTACTGGACAAGGTAGAACTGCACCTGGAAGTTTCCAAGATTGAGAGAGTTTACAGGAGTAGAAAACCCCATCTTTCTCTCACACAGCAGCTGGTGACTTTCAACTGCTGATCTTGCAGATCTCAGTCTGGCACATAACCACTCTGCCGCCAGGACTCCAGAAATTCCATAGGAGAACATGATGTAGCAGACATAACCTCAACAGAAAAAAAAGGAAGGAAGGGAAGGAGAAAGGAAGGAAGAGTATTTCTATTGGCTCTATTGAAAGTAAAAAGAAACAACTCAAACTCATTACCATTGAGTCAGTTCTGACATCTGGTGTCCTTATAAAACAGAGTGGAACTGTTCCAAGACTGTGACTCTTTTCTTGGGGGGGTGTCATTTATTAGGAGCTCTTACAGAGATAAGACATTCCAAAGTTTAAATAGATTGCATATACTTATACAGTTGGTACTGCAATCAGTTTCAAAATATTTACTTTCTTCTTGAACTTTGATATCAGCTCCTCTCTATCCCCTCATTTTCCCACCCTTCCCCCCAGGAACCCTTGTTTTGTGTGTGTGTGTGTGTGTGTGTGTGTGTGCATCTGACCCTATCCAAAATATCCATTTAACAACAATTATGTTATTCACACACCCTGAGTGGAGTTATACAGTCACCATTGCTATCAGTTCTCCCATTGCCCCCTCTATCCCTGCTGTCTTCCAGCATCCTTTGGGAATCATTACCCTCATTGCTGTTCCTGAAGGGTCATCCAGTCTGGCATTCATGCATCAATCGATCTTCATTATCATGATGAACATATGTAGGTCTAACAGTATTAGTGGGGTGAAACCTAAGTCTTAATAGTAAGGGAAGGAAACATTAAAGACCAAAAGATAGTGATGTGTTTGATCAGTGTAATATCATCCCCTGAATTCTTCATCACTCCCACATGGCTCCTCTGTGAGGGATTGTCCAATTGAGTAGCTCATGGGCTTTGGGGCTCCACATTGTCCTTGCTCCTTCACATCAATCTGATTGTTTGTTTTTGAACTTCTGACACCTATTCCGGTCAACACCCCCGATCACAAAGATTGGTGTGCTTCGAGTCCATTTTGCTTCCCTGCTTGATGGACACTTGTTTGACTATATGCTTTGAAGACCCCAGATGCTATATATATTTTAAATAGTTGAGCACCTTCAGCTTTCTTCACCACATTTGCTTATAACTTTACATTGGAATAGAAAATCTTAGCTTTCTCTGGACTCAAGCCACTCATCCTGGGGTTAGTCGCCTAACACAAAATGCACTACTCGATTAGCAAAATGTAAGAGAGACCTGTCATTGGTGTGCAGAAATTGCTAATGAAAGAGATGGAGGTCCAAACACAAAAGCGAATACCTCTCTGTACTTTTGACACTCACTGCTAAGGCATGAAGCTTGTTTGAAATGTCTAAAAGAAAAAGCAAGATCAGGGTTGAGGGTTGGCTTTCGACAATTAATATGTGCAAAGGTTTTTGCTGAGTTATGTGAAAGCACTAAGTCTGCACCTGTGAATGTAAAGGCTGGAGCAGACTTTGTTGAAACCAGAAATAAAATAAGGATTTTCACTGTGACCAAGCATCTTATTCGATAGAACAGCATCATGGACATTAAGTAACATGGTCTGCCTTTTTAAAAGTCACCTTTTGTTTTTGTAAATATTGAAGTGGCTGCTTAAGACACATGAATATTATGGTATGTGGTGCCTAATTTAGCTTCATTTGTCCCTGGATAAAAGACAACTCTGCAGAGATTTTAAGAAAGGCAAGAGGAAAAATATATATTTGGAAAAACAGTATATGTTCATTCATTCAGCCAATTAGCCCATAGTTTTAATTAATTTAACTTGAACAAAAAGCTACTGTGGCTATGGGCTGTCATAATCGACAATGTAATTATATTTGGCAAAGCAACAGAGACATGTGTGGTTATACAGAAAGAATATGAGACGCATGCAAATAAAATAGGAAAAGTCTTTGTGTTGGAAATTTTTATCACATTTTTACAAAAGTAAAATTTTGCCTCTTGTCCTTTAAGCATAAGCGGGCATTAAAGGCATTAAGACAAATGACAAGATATATTTTTGCCCTTGAAATTACTTGTTGCCTAAAAGGGAAAGAATATGTTTCCTAGCCAGTGGGAATTTCTTTTCAAACTTTCAAACCATAATTTTGCCTTAATTTCCAAATTTTGTTTTGTTTTCCTCATACACACAGCTGTTTAACAAGTTTAGGCCAAAACTTCAAACTTAAAACCTATCTCTATTAGTCTTCTCCCATCTGGTGAAGATATCTTATCTGAGTACATGAAATTAAGTCTTGCAATCCTTGAGTCTAAGGAGCATTTTAATTACTTACACTAAGACAAATTTGTTTGTTCTTCTGGTAGTCCACAGTTATTTCAATATTGTCCACCATCCTGAAACTGCATAAATGTTTCTGTGGTCTTCTTTATTCATTGTACAGCTTTCACGTGTGTAAGGGAACTGAAAATATCATGGCTTAGGTCAGTCACACCTTCATTCTCAAAGTGGCATCTTAATACTTTAAAGAGGTCTTGTATAACAGATTTGTCCAATATAATGTATCATTCACTACTTGACTGCAGCTCCCATGAACATTGATGTCGGATCCAAATAAAATAAGATGATGGATTTCCCTTCAAAGGTGAACCTTAAACATGCCAATATTGACATTCAGGATGTGAATTCTGAAATTTCATTGATCTTCCCTGTAGGTTCCCATTAGTGTACCAAAATCTGAGATCATGGCTGTTAAATCATTTAATACTGAATTGTACAGAGGCTGAAGGAATACATGCTTGATGTTCTTAGTATGAAGAGGCATTTGCCTGCTGGTAGGCTATGCAGTTTCTAGGCAGTAAATCTCTATTTCATGTTCAAACTTAAATCCACTCCTATCTTGCTTACCAACAGGGCTGAAACTGGTAGGAACCTAGCAGGTTGTTCTCCTGGGTCTGGAGGTAAGGGGTAACAGGGTGTGCAGGATGCTGTTGGTGCATAAGAAGATGCTGGAGCAATGCCAAGGAGGGTTTGGCAGCATGAATGCAGAGGTAAGTGGGATCCATGGAAAAATTGTCACCCAGACTGACATCAGATTTATAATGGGGGTAACAAGCATATCATAGTGTGCACAGAACCAGCTGGTCCCCTGACAGGTGGATAGCTGCAAAGTAAAGCAAGCGGCTTAACACCAAGGAGATAATAGCTTTCCAGGAAAGTAGCAATGGGGGTGTCTCAAGGAAAGCCCCCATTCTGTAAGGTGCTCCCTGTGCGTTCTTGTGATAAAGCTGTGGGCTGAGGAAACAAAGGCAAATGCTGCCGCAGTGTTAGACCTTGAGGTTTAGATATTGTTTGATGTGGTGTCTCATGAAACTTTAATCACAAAATTCATTCAAATTCACTGGAGATGAGTGGGATGATAGGAACTGACAAGTGGCAGAAGCTGTCTCAGCTCAGGGTGGTGATTTATGGGGAGGCTGGGAGCAGAATGCTTCTGGCTTCCCCCTGCAGCCTCACTTAACAACTTCATTAATAACCCAGATAAACAAGCCTTCTAGTTCATGAATAGCATCTGATATAAAACTTAGAGGTGAGGGGAATAACAAAGAGATTCCCCCAAAGACAAGGGGGGGCAGGAGGAGAACAAATGGAGACTACTTACTGACTAAAAAGTAAGTGGAGCAAATATTGTATGATTCAACTTAAATGAACTATCAAGGGTAAGCAAGCATATCAAGACCAAATTTTATTAGTTGCTGCCAGATTTGAGAGGGAGGAAGGGGGAAAGTGGGACTCACTGATTAGCTGACACTGAGCTTCTGTCAAGAAGCAACATTTGGAAACGAGCAATGGTAGTGGCCAAAGAACATGCTTGCCATACAATGAATGAAAGGACGTCTGGCAGTGTGGTGCATAAGTGCACAGCCAACAACCAGAAGTTGGTGTGTGAACCTCCGAGCCTCTGCACAGGAGGAAGAGATGGCGGTCTGCTTTCGTAGTGATGCCAGTCTTGGAAATGCTGTCTCATGGTTCTACTTTGTCTGATGTGGTCACTGAGTCAGAGTCAATTGGCAGAGGGTAATGTCACTGAATTGTAAATGTGAAGAATATTAAAAAGACAAGCAATTTGTTACAGATATGTTACAATTAAAAATTAAAAGGTAAATGGGATCCCATTAAAGAAAGAAATTTGAATTTTTCTGATTATCTCCAAACAAGATTTTCCAAAAGATTCATATTTGCATATACCAATCATTTGGGGATGGGCAAGAAGTCATCTGTGATCTTGTCTAACTGCAGACTCTGACTGAGTGTACTAAGAGCAGTGCCAAGTCCTCGGAGAAGGGAAGTTTCAGAGCATGGGTGTCATTTACAACAGTATTTCAATCTATTTGTGATGTATGCCAATTTAGGTGTGGCAGAAAAGATACAGCTTCTGAAATTGAGTGTACTTGCTACCTTTATTTTAGTGTCTTTAGATGAA
Organism: Nesogale talazaci; assembly: GCA_004026705.1. Lineage (NCBI taxonomy): Eukaryota > Metazoa > Chordata > Mammalia > Afrosoricida > Tenrecidae > Nesogale > Nesogale talazaci. Next base: position 37,728 of record PVJH01005870.1, read on the forward strand.
GGATCAGGTCCTCTGATCGAATATCAGTATTCTGAATTAGGCAAGTTATACTCGGTAGTGTCTCATCAAGAATGCAGTATTCAATCAATGGTAATCCTTCCCTTCCCAGCCCTTTTGGTGATCCAAATATATCACAATCCATAATGCCAATTCAGCAGAATGTGGCATTCTATTTGCAAGAACAAGTTATGTGAAGAAAATCATCGAACACTGCAGTAACTTGGAGGAAACCATCCAGGTGCTTCGGTCTTGCGGCTGGGAAAATCCTCATTTTCACTTACAGTGCTCACTGAACTTCTCTGGCAGGTTGCATATTTACAGACCTACGAACTATGGCTTTATTTGGACCTGCTTTTGCAAATCTTGCTGATTGAGGGTTCCAGACTCACAGAATTCATAATGCACTTAATGGAATTCCAGAAGACCATGATGGACTATTTGACACAATCCAGTGCTCGAAGAATTACTATCAAAAAAGAGCCTATCCGTGTATCAAATGTATGATGGTTCTCTTTAACAACTGTTTCGTTGCTTACCAAATCCTACAGGAAAATGGCTATCTTTTTTTTTTTAAATGGCTATCTTAAAGGAAGGTAGACCTGGGCAATGAAGTGGTTTGGAGATGAACTTGAAAGGTGACCATACACTAGCAATCCTCAGTATACCTATAATAATTGGTATCCTCCAGTACAAAGCAATGAAACATCAAATGCTTCTTTCTTGGAGAGATCACATAGTGCTAGGATGACACTTGCAAAAGCTTGTGAACTCTGTCCAGAGGAGGAACCAGATGACCAAGATACACTACATGGCCATGAGTCACCCCCACCAGAGGATGCTGCATTGTATCCCCACTCACCAGGATCTCAAGACCAACAGAATAACCATGTGCACAGACAACAGTACATGAGCCCAGCTGCACATCACATGAACAACTCTCAGAGAATGGGCCAACAGCCATCGGAGAGTTATGAAGGCGGTGGAGAAGTGCCCCCACCTCAGATGAAGGCTCAGTGACAATGCACATACCTAATTGGTTCCATCAAGACTGTGTACCAAAAACAAATAAATTAAAAAAAAAGACTGTGTACCCAGGTAATACAGTCCAAACTTTTTCTGTGTCTAGCTAATATTTAAAACTAGAAAAAACTATTCCTAATCAATCTGGAGTGGGGTGTTTATTCACTGTCTTATCTACAGAAATTTGTTGTCAATATATAATTTGTCTGCAGTGGAAAGTGCACAGTGTTTTGTAATAAATGGCCTGATGCTAATGTGGAATTGACAAAGGGGTATGTAGTATATTAAAAAAAAAATAGCCCAGGACCCCCACCTGACAGACATGCAAATTCTCAGTGAGGGTCGGGTTACAATGAACTAGTTTGAAACCCTGATGCCAGTGCACAACCAGGGCCATCTGCATATCAGTGAAGGTAATCGCCACCTTGTGCTACAGCAAAGGGAGCTCCCACTCTCTCACATGTCCCTCCCCATCCGTAAAGTAAAATGCAGTTTCCAGAATAAATTCTAACGATGGCTTCCTTTACCCCATGTGTACCCTCATAACGTAGCCTTTTACCACCCAGCATTGGAGTTACTGATTTGTCATTTTGTCTACAACCTGTTCTGGTTGCCATGGTATTGATTCTCCTGCTTGGTGACCCTCTGTGGATGTCAAAGCAGAACTGTGCTCCACGGGCCTTTTGGCTGAGAGTTTTTTCCTTTGTGAATTGGATGAAGACTTACTAAGGTCACCAGTTTTACACTCAACAATTCATACTTACTTTGCCTCAACTTAGACATTGTAAACCCCTCAATGTACCATCACACACTCCACTTCCTCCCTGATCTCCTGTTTCCATTGCTCCTTTCTAACCTACTGAACTTTGTCCTTGGGGAAATGCTGCCCGTTGCATCTTGAACAGTTGATTATCTTAACACAAGTGTGAGTTCAGGTTTGAAGGGTGGGAAAGACCCTAGTACTGGGTCCATATGGTTTTATATAGTTGATTTTTTTTTTAGAAGTAATCACCAGGCTTTTCTCCAAGCGCACCTCTGGTGGGTTCTAGTCTCTCAGGTTTCTTTTGTGCTTAGTGGCCCAGTGCTTTCATTCTTTTCACCATCCAAGGATTCCTACTTTCTCAATAGACTCTGAACTCTTGGACCACTGGCAGTCTGTTACTCATCTTTTTTTCCTTCACACTTGGCTCAGCTTTTCACCTAGTACAGAGAAGATTCTCAACAAATGACCTTTTTGATGTCTGAGTGAGTCAAGGCACACTGAGAGAATATTTTATTTCATTTGGATGCTATCTCACTGATGACTGTCCCTCGACTCATAACTCATAAAGATCAGAAGGGCTTGTTAAAAACATCTGGAAAACTTTTGTGTTCCCTGCCCCACCCCGATTGCAGAATATATATGTATATTTATATCTTCTATGCTCTATCAGATGTTCTTTTCTGGCAAAAATAAAAAGAAAGAAAAGAAGAGAAATCCACAGAATCCTCTGGATAACTCTTTGAGAATAAAATAAAATACAGTTATAAATAAGAAAAACCTAGATGTAATTTTTATGTTTTCATTTCTATTGCACAATGTGAATTGTGGTGGTGCTTAAGGCACACCCCCTTCTTTCACTCATTCCAAAAAGTATACAGTCATGTTGTGTAGCAAATGTTGAAGATATCCATATGATCATATGCACATATATCAACCCTCCTGGAACTGGGATCCTGAGAAAGGAAATGAGATATTAACTGGAATAACTTATTCAAAGTAATTCACGATGTTCAATTCTGTGATATGTACTGAGCTAACTTTTGGGGAGAGAGAGATGACTAACACAGAGTCCCTGGACAAGAGCAGGACACATTCCAGTGAAATCAATAAACCATCTTTCTGCTGAGACAGGGACAGATATAAAAATATCAAGGTGTTAAAGGATCCTACAGGAAAGGTACGTGAAGAGAGTTTCAGGAGTTGAGAGACTAGTTGAGTCTTAAAATGGGAGTAAGCTGCCTCACCACTGATTAAAGGTCATCATACTGTGATGGTCGATGTGCTGCTATAATGCGGGACACTATGCCAACTGTATTTTATAGGTGACCGCCAGCATCACCGATGGTGGCCAGGTTGTATGGAGCTTCTAAAGGCAGACTAGGAAGAAAAGTCTGTCAATCTGTCTGAAAATCAGCCCCCAGAAAAACCTTATTGGTTTCTATGAAACATTGTCTGGCTCATTTGCTTTGGATAGGTCATTCCTACTCAGAAGTCACTGCCTTTGAGTCAATTTTGACTCGCAGTAACCCTATCAGACAGGGTAGAACTGCCCTCATGAGCTTCTGAGATGGTGACTGTTTATGGGAGTAGAGCTTTCTTTCTCCCTGGGAGTGGCTGGTGGCATAGATCTGCTGGTGGTATAGAACTGCTAACTGTGCAGTTACCACCCCAATTCTTAACCACTGTGCTACAAGGGCATTTTAGACATGTAAAATTGCTCTCTGGAGAGATTGCTCTCTGGAGGAGGACATCATGTTTATTGCAGTAGAGGGCCAATGAGGACATGTGAGTTCCTCCATGAGATGGGTTACCCCAGTAACCACAGTGAGCATGCAGTGCATAGTGAAGATGACACACTACTGGGAAAGGTTTTGTTCTATTGTACATAATGTAATTAGGAGTTGGAGTCAAATCAATGGCAGCCAGCAACAGGTTCTTGTCAAGAAAAGAGGAAAATCAACAATGAAAGCCAAGCTAATGTGTACTGACATGTTATGGGCATTCTGAAGGAGTGGAGATTAGTTAAGGAGCTCTGGAGGATGAGTGGGTGGGCTCCCTACTCTACTGTGAACCACAGGATCATCAGTTTGAAACCACCAGCATCTCCAAAGGAGAGAAATGAGGCTCTCTGCTCCCGTAAGAGTTGGTCAACCCCAAGGGGGCAGTTCTGCTCTGTTCTATAGGGTTGCTCTAAGTTGGCTTCTACGCAATGGCAGTAAGCTTTTGTGTTTGTTTGGGAAGTCACTGTGTCTTTGGGACAGAGGAAAGCACATGGAGCTCTGGCATTTGGTACATAGCATTTGACTTGAACTTTGAAAACCTAAATAGGGATTGTGGCACTGCATTGGGGAAAGGTCATTCTGTCCTCTGATAAAAGACCTATTTCTTTGTCTTTCATGTTCATTATTTCTTGCTTTCTCACCTTTTGAAGCCGGTGATCTTCTCCTATAAAGATTAATGAGTAGCAAAACCTGTGGGACCATTCTACCTAGTTACAGGAAATCATTATGAATCAAAATTGACTCGGAGGCAGCAGTCATAAGTCTATTGAGGAAAAAAATATGAAAAGGTGCATTTTTAAAACTTTAAAGATTCGAATTACTATTTTAGACACAAATTTCAATATAAAAGATTTATGTGGGACTTATTTAATTTTCAATTCATTCTTCCCTAAAGGTATAGTCGAGCAAGTGGACAAAACCATTAAAGGGGGATGATGAGCCTCTACATTTCCTAATCCTGTCTGTGCATCTCTTTAACTTTACGTGTGAGCTCTTTTGAAGATAATTTCAAATGCCTCAATTTAAAAGCCTCTTTAAAATGCAGAGTCTGGGTCAGATGGTCCAAGTGATTCTCTTGCATCAGCAACTGGCTTTGGTGCTTTCTGTCTTTCTTGTAACTGAAGGAAGTCTCTGCTGAGGCTATAAAAGATCTGCTTTGTGGTTTGGCAATCATCCATCTGTTAATGTGTCATACCATCATGATTTGTGTTTTGCTGTGATACTGGAAGCTGTGCTACTGGTATTTCAAATGCCAGCACAGTCACAGCACATGGGGGACAGGCTTCAACAGAGCTGCCAGACTAGGACAGACTAAGAAGAAAAGCTAGGAGATCCATATCTCCAAATCAACCAAACAAAACCATATGGCTCACAAAAGAAATTGTGTGACATAACACTGGAAAATGAGCCCTGTTGGATGGAAGGGTCTCAAAATTCACAGTGGCAGCCAGAATGGCCTCAAAATGCCAGCTCTTACGAATGTGGTTCACTACCTGGTAATGTTTCATTCTATTGTGGATAGGGTCCACATGAATGAGGGGGAGCAAGAGAGCACCTCACAACCACGGTCTGTGGTTTGGGTGGGATGTGGCAGTTCCTTCTAGTGCTCTCCCTTCACCTCAGAGGGTGCCTTCCATGTGCTATCACAGTCAAATTCCATGTGGTGACAAAACTTAATCCACCAGCTTAGTCACCTGGGCTCTCCTAGAAGAGTAAAAAGCTCTCCTCTGTCCTATTTCTTAGGGCCCAAGATGGAATTTGCTTTAAAGCAATGCCCAAGATCCAAAGCAAACTTCTTAGAGTTCTCCTAAGGTATGGGAGGAGAGCATTTGGTTGGACATCCCCAAGCACTTTAGAGCAGGAAAGCTTTCCAATGAAACGATGCGGACCGAGACCCCAGAGCCCTATCTGCATTCCTCTCCTTGGCTTCCATCCCGGGCAGGGTCGGAAAGTGATCTCAAAATGACTTTTATTATTTTAATTTGTGTTGTTCTTTCAAAATAGAGTCTGTCCAAACTCTGGGACTCTCTTGTTTGGCATCCAAGATATGAATTGTGGGGAACACGCAGGGTCTCAGGGGTTTCAGATGACTAACAACTGCTCGTAAATATGAGCAGGGTCAGAAGCCCAGGAGGACTTTTTGCTGCCTCTCCCTAAATCACAGCCAGATCCGCTAGCAACTAATCTTAGGGGAGGCAGAGGCTGCGTTCTCTGCTTTCTTTTGGAAGTGCACACATATCCCTGCATACTGACTTGGAGACACATTTCCTGCACAGCTGGTGACACAGCCACACCAATGGTCTTCACTGCGTTTCAGGTGTGTTACATTGTATTTATTCAAGACTTGCCTATTTAGTACACTGGTTCACATTCAAATTAAGATTTAGAATATCAAGAACATATTTTCTATTACAGCACTCAATCATTTCCTAAGGGCAAAAACTTTGTTGACATAAGAATGTATAATTTTTAAAAATAATATATATTAACCTATGTATTTTTAAGTAAGCTCAAATGGTGAACATGTTTTACATAACATTGGTTTATCACTTTGGCATTTTTTTGTCTTCAGTGTAAGTGACTTGTGTCAAAAGAGACATGTGTCAGTTTTTTTACTTCGACAAAATGAAATGGAGTCCTTTCAGTAGTGGTCAGTCATGGGACTAGAAACTTTGCAGTGACTGGAACAGGGAGAATTTTCATATTATCGCTATAGCATACTCATAAATCCATTTAGATATGGATTCAATGGGGAAAGTTTGAGCAAACTACATAGCTGAGTGTTATATTACCTAGCTTTTATGAAGCAGACCTATTTATTATAAAGTAATAGTATAAATAGTTAAAATTAAACAGTAGCTGTCAGCTGTCAAGATGAATAAAACTTGAATTATAGTCCAAGATACCTACTTTTAAGGGTAGATTTGGTAACTACTCATTTCTCAATTTCATTAATTCATCAACACTTTATGCTTTAATAATACAAACAGAGACAATGTAATGTTTTAACTTTTAGTGTAGATTTAGAAGTAAATTGTATCCACGTGCTTGCTCTTATTTTAACAAGGAAGGGAGAACTATTATTGCTATCCCTAAAACAGGCAGGATAAGCAGTCTCATGAAGGATCAGTGGTTCTGGGGGACATGGGAGGGGAGCAGGTGGTAGAAGGGGAATAGCGAGCCAATTATGACAGGAACAGGGGAATAAAACGGGTTCTAATATTGACTATGAGAAGAATACAGTGTTTATGGCCATGTTTGATTAATTGAAATGTAACTGAGAGAAATTACTGAGAGGTGAATGATGAGTACACATGATATTGGAGTAGGAGGAAAGACATAAGAAAAGGAGGAAAGAATAAGAAAATAAAAAAATATATGTACCAATATACATGTGTACATATGTAAATACATAAATATATAAAGATAGGTATATTTGTATTTGTATATACATATACTTGTAAATACAACAAGGAAGAAGATGGACTTTGCACCTCTACTTAAATCTTACTTCAACATAAGAACTGTTTATTCTGGGCTGAGCCCTGGTGGCATAGTGGTTGTGCGCAGGACTGTGGCCCACTGGGATGGAGGTTCAATTTCAGCTCACAGGAGCAAAAGCTGGGCCTCCTACTCCCACCACCAGAGGGCAGTGATGCCTAAAAAAAAAAGAACTGTTTATTCTAATAATGTGCCCCTGAACAATACTTATCTTCCTGACACAATCGCTGAAGACAAAAGGAGTGCATAAGCAGATGTGCTGAAGAAAGCTGTTGGTGTCCAGCTATCAAATGATATAGTGCCTGGTGTCTTAAAGGCTTGAAGTTAAACAAGCAGCCATCTAGCAAAGAAACAAAAAAGCCTGCAGGGAAGAAGCACACCAGCCTGTATGATCATGGGGTATCAATTGGAATAGCTATCAGAAATTCAAAAGCAAGCAATCAAATTGACATGAAGGAGTGCAGATTAAGTGGAGACCAAAAACTCTCCTGTATGATAATGGACAGTCCCTTACAGAAGGGTCCCACAGAAGGGATTACATATCCAGGGTACAACTCTGGGAGCAGCTGCTAATGGAAAGGTCACTGGTTGGAACCCATTCAAAGATTCCTCAGGAGCTCAACGTGGCAGTCTGCTTCTGTACGATTACTACCTTAGAAACCTATAGGCAGTTCTATTGTCTTCTATAGGTTGCTATGACACATAATCAGCTTAACACCAATATTTCCTTTTAAAAATATTTTATCTTTTCCTAATTGGCTTTTAGAAATCCTTCATGTATGTATTCTGAATGAGTAAGGCTCAGATACATGTTTTGCAAACATCTATAGCTTGTCTTTGCAACCATGTGTTCAAAAAGAAGTTCTTTAATCAAGTTGAATAATCTTTATTTTTGCCAAAGTTTTCTGTGACCTGTTTGAAAGGTGTTTGAATATGCATTTCGCATACTAACCTCTTTAACGAGGTCCATTCTGGCCTCCTTGTTGTCAGTTTATTGTCCAGGCTTACTGCTGCTCTCTGCACTGGCTCCTGGGTATGGGTGGAGTACTGTGTTGCTCGGGCTGCCCCTGGAGCACACGTACAGGTGGAGTATTGTCATGCTCATATTGTTTGGCCAGCAACAGTGGCCTTGGATTTAGAGTGAAAAGCACACTCAGGTATTGGGTAAAGTGACCAGATTTTAAGCGGGACACCATTGACCGGTGTGGGAGGGGGACAGGGGCAGGGAGGGCTCTTGATTAAAAATTTGGTCTATATGGAGCAACAGAAATGTTCATTGAATGCAAAAATAGTATTGTAATATATTTATTTTCATTTTAAAATGCTGCGAGATATTGTTGAATTGTTAAAAAGTGGGACGTCTGGTCACCTTAGTGTTGGACTGCTAGTTCAAACCCATCAGCTGCTCATCAGGGACGGTGAGGCTAGGAATCAGGAGGGATGCTGTTGTGGTGGATTTGCTTTGGGTGTTTTGGTCCCTGCCAGAAGGGTGAATTTGAAAAGAAGCTTTAATTTTTTGCTATTGAGCTATAAAACTGATTCCTAAGTAATTTTTGATGTGATCAAAATCTGTGACCTTATTCACTGTGGATTAGTAAGTAAGCGCAAGCAAATCCATGCTTACTGGGTCTTTTCAGTACTGCCCTTTTTCATTCAATCCAGGAGTATTGCCTGTTGGTGACTTAGAGTGGAGTCCCTATCTGAAGGCACCCCCTAGATGGGAACTTTCTGATAAGGCTCTCCTGCCAGGCTGCCTGGCAGCTGAATGACACTTAAATGTCTACCTCAACCGAGGTAGACACCCTCACAGGTTGGACTCGTGTGAATCATTCCCTAGTAACTTCCAACAAGCAGAACTCCTTCTCATTCAGCTTCCCTCAGGGACTCTCAGGGGTGCACGACTAGCGGTGACTCTGCTGCAGCTGCCGTGCATCAGCACTGGTTCCCATTCCGCGATAAAGACTCCGGGAGGAGGCACAGGTGCACACAATGAGGTGCAGTCCTCTGTTGAGTTTTCATTCACCTTGGATTTCTTAACCTTTCCGTGAGCTACTGTCCATGAAAGATTCAATCCTCAGACATCCCTGAGGTCAGAGGATTTATTCCAGCTGTTTAAATCTGCTGCATAGACCTTTGTTCTAAAGTTTAGGTGTGTGTGTGTGTGTGTGTGTATGTGTGTGTACACACATATACCATATATACTTGAATATAAGCCGACCCGAGTATAAGCCGCGGTACCTAATTATTACCTGAGAAACCAGAAAAACTGATTGGCTTGAGTATAAGCCTAGGGTGGGAAATGCAGAAGGTATTGGTGAGTTTCAATAATCAAAACAAATGAAAATAAAAGTACTAAAAATTGAGGCATCAATGGGGTAATGTATTTAAATATTTATTTTAAATAAAAAACATGAATAAAATGACAACAGGTCATTTAACCAGCACAGTAAGTGGAAAATAGGTTCAACAAAAACAATAAGGTATCAACAATGATGCCTTCAGAGTACTCTTCCCTGAGGATGCGGTCCCCTGAAAGCCTCGTCTGCGCACTGCCGCGCCCACCACTAGCACCCGGGAGGCGAAGGTACCGGAAGCGGCTGGGTCTGTGAGGCCGCAATACCGCGCAGCGGCCAGGTGGTGAGCGGCTGGGTCTGGGGCTGTCAGGTACCACTGACCCGTGTATAAGCCGAAACCCAGTTTTTCAGCATATTTTGTGTGTGTATGAGTTGAGGCACACTGATACACACACATTTGGTATCGCGCACTTTGTTGTAATGTTTACATATATATACATATGCATTATCTATACACACATATATGAGTTGAGGCACACTGACACACACACACACACACATTTATTATCCAGTCCTTTGTTATCAGGAGAAGCCAGTCTCTAGAACAAGCTGCCATGCTTGGTAGAGGGTTCGAGAAGAAAGACTGCAAAACCTGGATTGCCAGAGTGGCTACAATAGTGGGCTTTTCCATGACAACGATTGTGAGAGGGTCCAGGCGCAGGCAGCGTTTCACTGTGCTGTCCATGGGGTGGCTCGGGTCCCCACCCACACCTCACTGCATATATGTGGGCCTGCTGTGCGTCATTGTTGCTATGAGTAGGAGCCAGCTGGATAGCACCTCACAGTGACAATGGCAACACAGGCACGTGCTCTCGTATTGCTATTAGCGTGCGGCATTCGGCCTGTTGCAGCTCCTAGCAAGCCTGTGTACAACAGAGTGGACACCGCGCAGTCCTGCGCCACCCTCGCCGTGGGTGTTAGAGAAGAGACCATTGTGGCAGCCCGAGTGATGCTCCATCTGGTCAGCGGTCTTCTTCATCACGGCCTCTCTGCTTTACCACGCTCTATGTTCTGTTCTGGGGACAAGTCTCTGTGAAGCATGTCTAAACATGTGGCATGAAGCCTGGTCATCTTTGCCTAATATTTAAGCAGTTCTACTCTAAGACAGATTAGTTTATTCTTTTTAGTAATCTGTGGTACTTTCAATATTCTTCATCAGAATCATAATTCAAATGAAACAGTTCTCCAGTATGTATATGGAGCAATTGAAAAATCCCATAACTTGGATCAGGTGCATTTTCATTCTCAAACTAACATTCTTGCTTGTCAGTAAATTAAAAAGGGCTTATGCAGCAGATTTACCAAACGCAAGGCATCGTTTGATCTAACTGCTGCTTCCGTGGTTACTGACTTTGGATTCAAGTAAGATGAAATCCTTGACAACTTCATTTTTTTTCTCCATATATCATGATGTTACCTATTGGTCCAGTTGTGAGGACTTTCGCTTTCTTTACATTCAGTTGTAATCAAAGCTGAAAGTTACACTCTTTGATCTTCTTCAGCAAGTGTTCAAGTCCTCCTCATTTCCAGTAAGCAAAGCTGTGTCACCTGTGTTTCTCAGGTTGTTAGTAAGACTTCCTCCAATGCTGATACCATGTTCTTATTCACAGAGGCCATCTTCTCTTACTTCCTCAGTATACAAATTGAAAAAGTATGGTGATAGGCTATAACTCTGACACACGCCTCTTGATTTTAGAACATATAGTATTAATATTTCCTTGTTCTCTTTGCAGTACTACCACTTGATCCAGCTATAAGTTCCAAATAAGTATAATTGTTTTGTAATTCTCATTCTAAAGGTTGTCCATGGTTTGTTATGGTCTGCAATATCAAATACCTTGGTAAAGTCAGGAAAACACAAATAAATATCTCCCTGGTATTATCTGTTAGTGTAAGAAAACCAAATGTGATCAACATGTTCATCATTTAAAATGAAAAAAGCTCAAGGGAAAAAAATGCAAGCCTTGAGTTGCAATGTTAAAAGATTCTATGTTCAAAATATTGAACAATGTAGGAAGGATAAAAACAAAGGATGAAAAGAGTGCACAAAGTCATTGCGTCAACTAGTTAATCACTTACAGAGGTCGCCTATGATCAAGAGTTAATGGGACTAAAGAAAAAAGTCCAGGGTTCATGGAGGCATTAGCCAAAACCAAGGCTCCAGGAATTGATGCAACACCAACTGAAATGATGCAGCACTGTAAGGGCCCACTTGTTCATTCCAGGAAATTTGGAACACAGCTGTTCATGCAGCTAACTCTAAGAGGTCCATATTTGAACCTATTCCAAAGAAAGGTGACCCAAAAGAGTGTTGGAATTACAGAACAATATGATACCACATGCATAAACATTTTGCTGAGGATCATTCAATAATGGTTGGATCAGTTCATTGACAGGGAGCTGCCATAAAATTTGGCTGGTGTGGCAGTCACCTAATATGGTATCAGTTTGAGGATTAAAAGTGTAGGACTGGAATCTAGCCTGTCAATCTGGAGATAGTCAATGAAACTTCTGTATGGGCTTGGCCTTCTCGGAGAATTCTGGGAAATGTGGCAATTCCTTCTTGGACGCAGGAGACATTATCTCTTTCCTCACTCCCTGAGAGACATGGTAGCTGACAAGACACATGGCAGCATGGTGATAGACCCTGAGCCCTGGAAACTGGAGGAGCCATGGGGAGACCCCTGCCGGTGCTGAGATGTTTATAACGCCACTGGATACACGAGACTCTGCACCCATTGGCCTGTGATTGTCCTCATGTCATTGCATGTGTTTCATGAGTCTGAAGATGACTTATAGATTGGTATCATTCATATGGGATAATATTGGACTTATAACTTTGAACTGGACTAAGCTGGGATGTTTTCTCAATGTTCAGTTGCTCTTATAAATAAAACTCATACACATATGCATGTTAATTAATTTTTTTCTGTAGTCTACCTGGACTAACACAGCTAGATTTAGAAGAGGAGGTGGATCAAGGGATATAATTGATGGATATATACATATATATAGCTATATAGCGATATATGAGCATATATGCATGGAGGCTTCAAGACATTTGTGGATAACACTAATTACCTTTTAATTCATTTTGTTCATAAACTTTTTGAAGCTGCCTATATGTAATCTCAGGTTAATATACTGTTCATTAAAATGCACATATTCCTTGTGTACGGAACTTAAGCCTTAGAACTGAGATGCTAGCATAACTGAAACGGGTGCCATGGGAACCAAATTAGAATTTCATTCTGAATTAAACTGAAATACTCTCTGCTCTGAAGAAGTAATTAAGCCTTTTTGGGTATAGTTTTACTGTGTGTCACACAAAGGGAGGCAGAGGCAGGATTCTAGCTTGGGTAGGGAATTATTTGTTGCAGTTGTTTGCTAAGGATGCTTGCTTAGCCTCATCTAAGAGCACTTTGTTCAAGCATGTCCCCAGAGCAGAAAAAATGGAATCAGAATGGATAGTGTTAAGTGTGAGCCTGTATACAGTTGTTTCATAGCTCTCTAACCAAGATAAGGTATGTACCAATTAACCAAGTCTTCATCAAACTTCATTTTCACACCTCAGATCTTCCACTTCATTTCTACAGGCTCTTTATAGACCTGGAACTAAGACATAAGTCTGTTACCTCAAGGTAAAATGAGAGACAGGCATGCAACAGCAATAGAAAAATGTCTTTAATGCTCCAGAGAGAATTCTTTGTTAAACAATTTCAGGATACAGCAAACAAGTTTACTGATGTTAACAAGAATGTCTTGGTCAAACACATTCTAGGAGGTTAGATTTAATGTTAGGGTGGAGACTACTGTTAAGAAAGCTTATAGCTTAGCAAGTTGCTGGTAACTTTTTTGGCAGTGCGTTCCCTCCCCCTTTTTGTGTGTCTATCAGTACAACCTTTTATTCATTTTACCTGCTAAAAACCCTCTCTCCTGGCAGTTTGGAACACACTGCAACATTTTGCAGGATGTTTGTACATCTCTCTGTTTCAAAAAATGTTTTGTCCTTCCCTAAAACTCCATATTTTATTTCTTACAAAGAATAAGCCTGCCATAAGGTTTCATGCTGACAACACTAATGTCATATCCTGACAATGCAGGAAAGCCAGGCTTCCATTTAGAGATTTCAGATGCCTGAGAATTTTGTGTCCCAATACAGCCAAAAAACAGAACACTGGCCCCAGATTTTGCCTAGTGACTAGAATCCACCCTAGTTTTCTATCCATCCCCAGATCTGACACACAACGTGAGGGGCCTGCTACCACCACTATCCTTCCCTTAGGCAGAGAGGTGCACACACTGGTGACCACTAGAGGCCAACTTAGGCCATCCAGGTAGGGTAATGGAGGATTCCAGGGCGATGGAATGCCATCTAGAGTGATGGAGGGAGCTCCAGAGTGGACAGCTGCTCCTGCTCCATAGACACCCACTCCTACCAGCAGTATGCCACTTCCCACAAGAGAGAGGGCCTGGGCTGTAGCTGTCAGGGAGAGACTGCGGCAGAGCTGAGGGCAGGGGGCTCCACTTGGTGGGCACTGAACATGCAGGGGAGCTCTCCCACCCAGTTTAATGCATTCAGCTCCTATTCTGGCAGCTCTTCATGCTTATTAGTTTTGCTAGTTTATTATCAGTCTTTTCCACTAACATGGATATTGTAGGAGGCCACAGACCTCATTTCTCTTGTATTTCTCATTGTATCTCCTGGGCCTGGAACAGATCCTGGCATATGAAGGGTAAAATAGGCATTTGGACTTGTCAAACATGCTGATTACATGAATCTTATCTATAATTTCCTAGTGAGGAATTAGAGTTAAAGGGAGCAGAGGATTTTTGGGGTAGCGGTTGCTTCTTGACTTCCTTTTCCACTAAGGGGGGTGGGGTGTTTGCCTCCTTTATTTAAGGAGCCTTGGTGGGCTGCTAACTTGATTTCACAAGTTTGAAATCATCCATTTTTGTGATATTGATGAAAGATGAGACTGTGCTCTGTCAGAGAGAGGTGGCCCTGAAACCCGAGTGGGGCACTTCTACTCTGGTTTTTGGCATTGCTGTGTGTCAGAACCAACACAGTGGCAGTGGGTGGGTAAGTCTTACATGGGTCCTCTTTGTTTCCATTTTCTATCTTCTCTATTGTAGTAACTTCACTTCTTGTTTTATTGTTGCTTCATCTTTCTTTACCACTCATGTGCCAAGCTCTGGTTCTCTGAAAGTGGAGTTACATTAGTTACATTTAAAATGACTGTAACGGGCTGAGCCCTGGTGGCGTAGTGGTTGTGCGTGGGACTGCGGCCCACTGGGACAGAGGTTCAATTCCAGCAGTGGAGCTGGGCCTCCTACTCCCACCACCGGAGAGCAGTGATGCCCCCCCGCAAAAAAATGACTGTAACTTCACTTTCAAATAACATTATACTAACTCCAGAAGCTGTACTTAAGATTTCTAGCTTTTGCTCCAGAGTCTTTGGACCAACTCATCCATTTCCTTTCTTAACTGTAGTTCTGAAAGCCTTGTGTCCTGAAATCCTTGAGTCCTAACTGAATAGGCACTCCCAGTTAATCAAGGTTAATCAGGAAACTAATTAATAAGAGATGAACGTTTCTGGCAGAGGAGGGTCGACTTTGCCATCTTAGCACCTACTTATCATGCTTTATAAAAAGAAATAGTTCTCAGGATATAGTGAAGCTGGTAGAGGATGCTTTAGTCTGAACATATCAGAATTGAGGCTAAGCTTCACATGACAGGAGACCAGCTTTCCAAACCAAGGCACTCAGGTCAAGGCATGAGTCTCAGCAAATAGGAAATCATGGGGACAGAGTGCCATGTTCAGCAGCCTTGCCTCTGTTCCATTTATGATGGTGCATGGTTTACAGTCCACCTCCACTTCTTTGGAAATTTTATGAGAATACATGCATTGTTGACATTTTGGGCACCACTAATGATGAAAACTTATTGTCTGTTATGTCAAATTGAAGTAAACAGAAATTCCCCAAACTGTGGAAGGTCTGTCAGCAGCAGCACCCCATCCAACACAGTCTCAAATTCCAATTAGAGAAGACAGAGCACCATCATGCCCGAACATGAAATGATGACTGGCATAGTGCACAGGCCTGGCTGTGGTGGCTGTTAGGCACCCCTCCTTTCTGGCTATCAGTCAGGACTGTTTTCTACTAAGCAGTAGTCATGAAATTTCATGAAAGGTTTGATTTTTTTCCACATAAAGTAAAATTGAAATGAGGAATTAGAATCAGAACCTGACATGTGAGAATTCAGTTTGCAGAAGGCCATGGCTGACAGGGGAACTCAGGATACATTTGTGGAAATTACATTGCAGATTAACCTCTGGTGATCTCTCTCTATCCATAATTGAGGGATGGGAGGAAAATAGTGTACTGGAGAGAAGAGCATAGAAAATGAAAAGCATCAACCTGGCTTGAACAGTTAAAACTTGGTCAGTTGCTCCCCCCTCTGATGCACACTGGGCCTGATTTGGTTTTCAACATTTCCTGTATTTTTGTTAGTTCACATTAAGGCACTTCTCAGAGGTGTTGTGTCATTAGGGGGTCACCCTCTTGAAGTTGTTATATGTTTTGCTGTTTTTCTACATATGAATCATAGGATTGATGAACCTATAGGGACAGAAAGTAGAATAAGGGTGTGCTGTGGCTTGGTTTTTTTGGAAGGAGGGTGCATACAGTAGGGTGGAAGTGATGATAAAAGAGAGACAATGTCAGGGAGTCCAGAATGGAAAAAAAATTTGGAAAATTGTGGTAGCAATTGTACAATACAACTTAACATGACTGAACTTTGGAGTGATAAGGCATATGTGTTAATTCTCAGTTAATAATAAATTATATATAAATAGTCAACATAAACAAAAATAAACAAATACTTTTTTTAAATATAGCCATTTCTGGGTTGCAAATCCACTATGATTTTAGGGACCCTTTTCTGATCTTTCTGTTTAGCCATTCTTAACCTATGGGTTTTGTCCTCAAGTTAGTTTTCATGCTTCCAAATGGCTTCTCTACTACCTGCACTTACCTATATTCTCAGAAGCAGAGAGAAAAACAAAAAAAGGACAAAAAGATGAATGCCAGGTAAGTCTGTTCTTTTTAAAGGAGCTTCTTACAGGTACAGGTACAGTGGGCAGGACCCAGCAGTGATTTTTTTCTGTTTGATGCACAGGGTTGTGCTGGCCTGGCCTGGACCTCACTTGCCAACACCTAACCACAACAGCAAGAACTCAGAGGTGCCTTCAAACAGCCTCTGCTTGGGTCACATTGGGTAGAGCTGTACCACATGGTTCTCTATGCATTTCCTACACCAGAACTCTATCACATGGCTATCAATACATCTCATAGGCAAAAAGTCCATAGGCAAGAAGTCATGTAGAGCCACAGGGGATGGAAAAAATGAATTTCTTTGTAGTTGGAAATATCCTTGTCACTCCTCATTCGACATTTGGGTTCTCTTGGTAGATAAATGAGGATGCCACAATAAGCAGGCAGCAGTGCTTCATCAAGAGGAAAACTTTTCCATCTCCTGTCTGAGTGGAGGCTAACTGTGTCTAATTAGGGCATAATTTGTATAAAGGGCATCTACAGTGTAAGCTCCAGGTCACATGCTATCCAAAGCCATTTGTTGAGACAAAATGCCATGTGAACAGAAATAAGCAGAAGGAAGACTGCAGGAGACTCAGTGATGGTGAAGAAAATGTAATTTGAGTATACGGCAAGAAAATAATTTAAACTTCCTTTAGAGCAGTGGTTCTCAAACTTCCTAATACCACAACACTAATACCGTTCCTCGTGTTATGTGACTCCCCCCCCCATAAAATAATTTTCATTGCTACTTCATAACTGTAATTTTGCTACTGTTATTAATTGGACAACACCTATGAAAGTGCTGTTCGACACTCAAGTTGAGAACTGCTGATTTAGAGGTAGCAAATTAGAAATGTTTTATAATAGAATTACCTTAGCACATGGTCCATGCAGAAGCTAGAAGTGTATGCAGAAATGTGCTACTTATGTGGGAGATTATGATAATCCATCATTTCAGGCTTTAACATGCTTACATTTTTCATGGAGATGTATGACTTAAAAAATGACACATTTCAAAGACACTAGTCATTCCATCGATTCAACTTTCCTTGAGACTGGGAGAAACAGCGGTTACTTGGGTTTGGGGTGGTCGGGAACAGCTTCGTGAAGAGGGAACGTTTATCTGAACCTTGGGTGGAAATTGAAGCTGGGCAGTTAGTGAAGACAGTGCACAAGGCCTGGAGCCCCAGTCATGGGTGTGAAGTGACCTGTCTTAGGTGAGAAACTGAGAAAACCTGATGAAAGGTCGGCACTCAGAGACTTAGTGACCTACTGAAGACTGTTCTTTTTCTTGGCTAAGAAAATTTCTACTAAACGATAAGGCGCAGAGATGGATTCCTTGCCATCCTTTGCAGTAAAGAGGGGGGTGAATTATATGTCTTTGAGAGGGGGCTGTGCTCTGGAATTGACTAGATAGCTCTATGACTTTGCTGTGCTTTTCTCATGTTGTCTAGGGCGGATAAGCGGGGTGGGCCTTTGTGAGGAGGTCCTTAAGTATGGGAGTCTCTGAGGAGTGTCCTTTCCTTTTAAGACAGTTTTATTGGCCTATAATTTATGTACCACACGATTCACTAGTCAAATGTGTTAAGAAGAGTTGGAAATACCAGAGGGCAGTGGTGCCCAAAAAACAAAAAAACAAAAAGAAGAGTTGGAAAACCATCACCACAATTTCAGGACGTTTCCTTCACTTTTGTACTCGTTGCTTTTAAGTCACAATCCGCCCCCCCTCCCTTTCCCGGCCCCAATATCTCTTGCTATAACCCTAAGCAGTTAGTCACTTTGTTAGTGTCTTTATAGATTTACCTATCTAGGATTTCATATTAAGAAAATCATACTTTGAAAACCCCAACAAGAATAATAAAACGAAACACAGGAAATCTTAATCCAAAAGAAAGCAAAAAACAATATAAATTAGAGAAAATTAAAAATGAAGCCAGATGGAAAACAAATGATGACAAAAAGTTAAAGCTTACCCTAACTATATATGCATTGTAGGCTCTGGCAGTGCTGTGATCAGCTTCTGGCTGCTAGTTGCCCGGGCCGCATTTCACAGCCATCAGCAGCTCTGGGGGATAGACAGAGCTTTCTCCTCTTGTGACAGCAGCAGTCTCAGAAATGCACTGGGGTCACTCTGAATCACCATTGACTCTGTGACCATGAGTTTGGTTTGGTTTTGTATGCATTGATTTACCTTCTGATCAACTCTGTCTGAGAGCAGGGCAATTCACATTCCTGGTTAATGGTCTGATGTAATTCAATGGTAACTCTGCAAATAGATTTTGGACTTTCACAGCCATCCATAGCTTTCTGTGAACCTGGTGTTCAAAATGTAAGCTCTAATACAATTCTTCCCTCTGATCTTGAATTTTATTATTGACAATCCTTGGATCACACAGGATAATGTGCTTTTTTTTTGAAGACTTAGCTGACACCTCACTTAGATGGCTGCTTATTTTAAGACAAACTTTAAAGGTCTCAGCCACTATTCATTCTGATAGCTGGATACCATTTGATTTTTGTTTGTTTTGGGGGGCATCACTGCCCTCTGGTGGTGGGAATAGGAGGCCCAGCCTTGCTGCTGGATTTGAACCTCCAACCCAGTGGGCCGCAGTCCCGTGCACAACCACCACACCACCGGCGCTCAGCCCCCATTTGATTTTTTAACACAATTTTCTATAGTACCCATGTCTTCTGATACCCTTTTATGAAAGTAAGTATTGATTAGAACCACATCATAGGAACTGATTTTTTAGGTAGGGTCTACAGATAAGTGCAAGCTCAAATTATATTCAGATATCTAAGATATATGTGTATATCGGCATTATCAGATTTATTGAGGAATAATTTAAGTAACCTCCATAGTCTTTGGTAATGCAAAAAAAATAACATTAAACTAGCCAATGGTATTATATTTTAAATATTAAGTAAGATAATGGGGATATTCATACATGGGAAATATTTTTTGACTAAAGTACATAGATTTTTAACTTAAACTTATTAAAAATGTAAGAAGTTTCTTCTTAAGAATCCTGTTCAAGAAGTCAATGAGGGCTGGCCCCAGGAAATAAAGTTCAACACTCCTCTTTCCCTACAGCAGAACTGGGTCTGCAGAACAAAGACATGGCAAGTACATGGTTACTTTAAGCTGTCCATTTGAGGGTAATCTCAAGTGAAAGAAGTTTGAACTAAAGTCTAAAGACTTCCAAATCCACCCATGGCCTTGGGGTAGCAATCCTCCTTTTCTCTCACTAGGGTATTACAATCATAGGTCCAAAGGTGTGTGTGTGTGTGTGTGTGTGTGTGTGTATGTATGTGTATATATATATATATATATATACCTATAATCTTTGTTTAATGTAAAGTCTGACTGACTTACGGGTTTTTCTGACTCATATTCTTCTCATATGGCCTATGTAAGTGGGCTATATACCTCAAAAAGATAAAATCTAAAGTTAGTGTGGCCTATAGTATGGATCTGGGTCTACATCCTTTTAAAATTTTTAACTGTTTTATTGGCTTATAATTCACATATCATATCATTCAATAGTCCAGTCACATCAAGAAGAGTTTTACGATATTCACCACAATAAACCTTAGAACATTTTCTTCTATCTTGTATTCATTTTATCAGCTCCCCTTACTCCCCAGTTCCACCCCCCCCACCCCGCCACCCCCCCACCCCACAACCTTCCCTGCCTTCCCAATAAACCATTATGGTAGTTACTTAATCTGGTGCCAATTTGAGGATTAAGAGTGAACAGATGGAGTCTGGCCTATCAATCAGGTCATAACCAATGAGGCCTCTTTATGAGCATGGCCTTCTCCTGAGGATTCTGGTAGGTCCAGTATTCCTTCCTGGGGGTGGGAAGATACACTCTTTCAGCTGACTCCCTGTAAAACATCCCTATAGAGAAGACACATGGAGAGAGGCTAATGGAGTCAGAACTCTGAAGCCTGAAAAGCCATGTGGAGAGCCCTGCCAGAGTTGAGATGCTTACAATGCTACTGGAGCCACAAGATTTCCCACGCACTGGCCTATGATCTTCCTGCATTCAGCATCACTATATGTGTTTCATGAGTCTGAAGAGGACTTTATAGATTGGTATAAATCTACAATGGACATACGGACAAATATCAGACTTATGGAATTGATCTGGACCGGACTGGGATATTGTCTCAATATACAACTGCTCTTGTATATAAAGCTCTTTCTTATACACATGTGGCTATGAATTTCTCTAGTCAACCCAGACTAACATAGCCATTAAACCACTTACTATTCCTATAGATTTTCCTATCATGGATTTCATATACAGAGAAACATTAACAAAACAAAACTTACAAACAACGGCAAAAATTAACAAGAGTAACAAAATAAAATGGATCAAGATCTCAATTGAAAAGAAAGAAGAAAATGTTAAAAATATAAACAAGTATAAATGGATCATAAGGAAGATCAAATGATAGGGTGCTAAATTTTAACCTAACTGCATCTATACTAAACCACTTTCCAATACATGACCCGTGGTCAAAAAGGATTCCCCAGGGGGCTTAATCTGCATGTATTTCCTTTCCACTTTTAAAAAATTGAAACAGCTTTAAAATTTGCTTAAAGGGAGATAAAATTAAAAGATATTATTTTCACCCAATAATGCCTGCCATAATCAACTGCAGAATTATCTCTGATAACAGGAATATTCATACATGTCAAGTATGATCAGAGGCTTTCTCCTGAGGCTAAATCCATGTGTGAACCTTTCAAATGGATTTTGGCCTTCCCACTCACCTCTATAACCATCCACAAAGCAAGTGTCAACAATTTAAGCTCTGACACCATTCCCTCATTTAGATTTGAATCATATTATCATTAATACTTGACCCACACAGACTGGTGTGCTTCTTCCACAAAGACTTAGTTGACACCTTACTTAGATGGCTACTTTTGGGAAAACAAGCCTTTCAGACCCCAGGAGCTATTCTTTCTGATGGCTGGGCACCATCTAGTTTCTTCACTATACTTTGCTATAGCACCCATACTTTCAGTGACCTCTTCATGAAATGGAACAGTAAGCAGGGCCATGATTTAAGAACAAATTGTTCTTAGATTGGGGTTAGAATTCAGTAAAAGCCCATAGTACATTCAGACACCTATGGCTTCATATATGTCCCTGGCTCACCGAAGAGACATCTTAATGACCCCTTTTCTCAGTGATCAGTCAGGGTGAGGAATAGCCTATGATATCAAGCAAACAAACCTCAACAAAAACTCCTCTATTGAGCACATTCTGATTCATTGTGACCCTGTTCCACAGGAAAGAATTGTCAAGAGTAATTTTTTAGGGGAGTAGAAAGCCACATATTTCTCCTGCAGAGAAGTTGGTGGTTTGGAACTGCTGACCTTGCAGTTAGCAGCCCAACACATAACCACTATGTCACCAGGTCTCCTTAGCTTATGATACATATCCATTCTAATTTTGGCCAATCATCCAAAAGAGCTTTGAAGCAAAAAGGCTCATTCGAAGAGCCTCATATTAGATAGAAATGGTTGAATATACATTTGCATATTCTTAATTACTGGTTAGAGATGGTCTGGGAAGAGCATGACTTCTGCTGAAGAGCTGAGGTCAAACCTAAGGTGCCTCAGTTGGAGGCAGGCAACTAACAGCTCTTCTCACAGCTCAAAGTCACCTCTCCTTGAAAGGAGTCCTACCACCCCACCCCACTGGGATGCTCCTCTCATCATCTCTTGGTCTATAACCTCTCCCATCCTTCCAGATTACCACTAACACCAGACTTTCCTGAGGAACATACACCCTCTCAGAGAAATCAAGGCCTGTGATGTCCTTTTGTGCCTCCTACAGGTCTGTTAGCCTTCAGCTGACACAGTGGGCAGGCTTCTCATGCATCTGTAGTGGACAGGGCAGCACTGTTGTAATGTTCTCCTCTTGGGGTCTGGAGGGGTCAGGGAAGAAGGTGAGCTCTGATCTGCTAGAAGGTGGGAAAAGAACTTTCACACTGGGTGCAGCTTGTTCTCTTCAATGCTGAAAATGCAGCAAATCTCACAACTCAAAGAGGAATTCTCTTCACAGACCACTGTTCACACAGGTTAACACTGTGTCCTAAGAACTAAGCCCCAGCTATGTTATGCTATGAAAGCATCTCCCTCTTTCCTAAAACAGTTTGCATTAAGTTGACCACTGGGGGAACAGTGCTCAGCTCACTCTGCTCCAGGAGACCCTCCCCCGAAGATGATGAGGAGGAGGCCACACTCAAGTCCCTTCTGACACAGAAAAGCGACCCTGTTTCTGTCTCACCACCACTCTGCAAAGTGGTACCTTCATCAGTTAACATTCCAGGCCTCTGAGACTCCGGGTTTTCAGCTACTTAGCCTTAAAATAGGATATGTATCCAGTGCAAGCTGGCCCCCCAAAAGCATATATGCATTTTCTGATAGTGTAGACTTTGGATTTATGGCTCTCCCCATATCCAGTGATTCAGCATCTGGCCGTTAAGCTCCTATAGTGAGCCCGTCAATCCCTGCTTCCAGGCTGCTTCTGTTTTAGAACACCTGTAATCTTAGCTAAGACACATCAAGCACTATCAGGCTCAGAATGAGTTTTCCTCATGAAATATTTCTCCTTGCATCCAGTGATGTACGTGATACATTTTTAACTTTAAAATAACTTGAAGTTTTAAAAAGACTGCATAAAAGATGTGAAGTTCACATATTACCAATCTTCTCCCCTAACACTGTTTCTCCCATTACTAACATGTTATTGTATGAGATAGATGATGTTCAGGCTCATCTCCTGACCAAAAGGTTGGTAGTTTGAGTCAATCTAGAAAGAAAGAAAGACATGGTAATTGATTTTTGAAGAATCAGCTGCAGAAAGCCCTAAGGAGCACAGATCTCTTAGCCACATATAGGATCACCATGAATCTGTGTGAGCTGGTTTTTTGGTTGGAAACGGTATAGTATGAATATTTGGCATACTATCAAAGCATTATCATTACCTGAAGTCCATAGTCTACATTAGCATTCTCTTTTTGGGTTGTGCAGCCTATGAATTATGACAAATGCTCTGTGCCATAGGCCCATTATGATACAATATACTGTCACTGCCTTGAAAATGTTCTATGCTCCAAATAGGTGATAGTTAGAGTCTGTGTCTGGCTTTTGAAGAAGCTATCATTTAGCAACTGCAAGTAACTTCCTCAAGGTCACACAGCTGGTAAGAGCTATAGTGGAATTTGTTCTCAGGCAGTCCAATGCCAGAGAAAGAAGATTTGATTGTTCCACCATATTGCCACTCCCATAAGAAAGGAAGAGGCTTGGAGTTTAGTAAATAGAATGATGAGAGTCATCTGTAGGACTTAGCACTGGCAAAGTGTTACTGAGTCATATACACTGTGTCTTTTATTAGCTCCAGTGAAGACCATGGTCCAGGCCTGGATCCCAGTACCTGGCTCAAGATGACCTGTGAGATATAATTGGAAAGAGCAACATGTTTTAGTTTAAGGATTGGTTAAAATTTAACCTTCATAGGCCTTTCCATTCTTGTCAGTGGTTTTCTTTTTGTTGTTGTTGTTGTTTTGTTGGTCTTGACTTTCTTTGTTGTTTTATTTGGCTTGGCCAGGTTTTTGAACTTATTAATGTATCCGAATATATGTCTAGATAAGATAAGCATGATAAATAATTTGGAGATGAAAAAGACAAAATGGGTGCATAAGCAGAGGTAGTGAAGAAAGCTGATGAGATCTGACTTTCAAAAGACAGAGTCTCTGGGGTCTTAAAGGCTTGGAAACAAACAAGTGACCATCTAGCTGAGAAGCAACAAAACCCACGTGGGAGAAGCACACCAGCCTTTGTGATCTTGAGGTGTTGATAGAATCAGGTACCAGGTATCCAAGACCCAGAACAAAATAATACCAAAGTGAAGGGGTTGGGGGTGGGGACATGCAGTGGAGACCTGTAGTGGTCATGTACTATGGTATCAATTTCATGATTGGGAGTGTATGGGTGGAGTCTAATATGTCAATTTGGAGATAGCCAATGAGACCTCTGTGTGGACTTGGCTTTTTCTGAGAATTCTGGGAAGTTTCATGGTATTTCCTAATTGGAGGTGAGAGACTTGACTCAGTCTCTTGAATATGGTCTACCGGCAAGACAACACGGCAGCATGATAGACCCTGAGTTCTGGAGACTAAAGGAGCCGGTGGAGAAGCCACATGGGCTTATTCTGATGGGACCAAACTTGTGGGGCTGGAGAAGTCATGTGGAGACTCCTACCAGCACTGAGATGCTTGGGCGGCCACAAGGAAACCCCTACCAATGCTGAGATGCTTCTACCACCACTGGATACTGCTGAAGGACCCTGAGCCCTGGAAAGGAGGAGCCATGTGGAGACCCCTGTCAGCACTGGGATGCTTTTACTGCTTCTGCTGCTGCTGAACACACAAGACTCTGCACCCATTGGCCTTTGATTGTCCTGGTGTCATTGAACATGCTTCATGAGTTGGAAGGAGACTTTAAAGACTGGTATCAGACATATGGGTTAATATTGGACTTATGACCTTGGACTAGACTGGGTTAGGATGCTTTCTCAAATTTCATTCCTCTGTTATATAAACCTTTCCCTTATATCCATATGCATGCTTATGAACTTGTTTCTTTAGTCTAACACAAGACCCAATGCCCATCTGTAGACAATTGGACATCACCCTATGGACAGATCACAGGGAAGATATGAGCCAGTCAGGGTATAGTATAGGACTGGTGAAACATACAACTTTCCTCTAGTTCTTTGGTGCTTCCTTCCCCCCACTATTATAAGCTCAGTACTACCTTGTAAAACGGATTAGACCAGAGCATGCACACTATTACAGATGAGAGACTGCAGCACTGGGAATTCAGGATAGATAAACCCTCAGGGCTAACAATAATTTTAGAGATGCCAGGAGAATTAGGAGAGGGGGGAAAGAGAAAGGAAGAATTAATCATAGGGATCAACCTATAACTCCCTCTCAGGAGAATGAACAACAGAAAAGTGGATGTGGGTTGACAAAGGATGATGTAATATATGGAAAAAAATCTAGAACTTATCAAGGATTTGTGGGGGGCGGGAGGAATGGAGGGGGAAGAAACGGGAAGCTGATATCAAGGGTTCAAGTGGGAAGAGAATGCTTTGAAAATGATGATGACAGCATATATGCAAATATGCTTGACACACTGACTGAATGTATGGATTGTGACAAGAGATGCAAGAACCCCCAATAAAAGTATTTAAAAATTTTCTTTTAAAGATTAAGTAAGGACTGTATTAGCAAACTATTTCATGCCCATCACATTAACCATAGGATTACGAATAACCTGTAGAAAGAAGACTAGAAACGTGTCTCTCTGGTTCTTGAACAATGTTGTTTTCCACAGCTAGTGGGTTTTCTGTGTGTGCTCTGTGTATCAGTAAGAGGCAGCACTGCACTGCTACCCCAGCCATTTTGGAGGGTCACTGCAACAAGCAGTTGTTTTTGAAGTCATTATAACTCGATTTCTAGTCCTTATGCCCATTCTCCATCTTTAGTCCTTATGTCCATGTGTCAGGCAGGGTTCTCTTAGAGAAATAAAATCAGGACACTAGTAATTCTTTTTATATATTTATATATAGAGAAAGGTATATAAGATAAGAAAGAAACAGTTAACTATCTATAAAGCAGTACAGATTGCTTGGTGCAACTCACTTGTGTGAGACAGCTAGAAGACTGGCAGTCCTTCAAGTCTTGAGGGCTGTTGAGTAGTCCTCTGTAGAGCAATTCAGGCTATCTGGTCACAGGCAGCAAACAGCAGAGCAGGTCACCAACAGTCAGCCAGATGACAGAGTCCAACCGTCCCCAGCTCAAGAGATGTATATCCCAGGAGCGTGGCGAAGTAAGCCTTGAAGGAACCTCAACTCACAGCTCCACAGTCCACGTTTAGGTGTCCCACAGGTAGTGTTGCTTGGAGGTCCAGGCACAGGACGAACAAGGCAGCTCTCTGGTCCGAAGATCTGGAAGCAAGATCGAGGGCAGGACTATGTGAGCCCTTCCTATCTCTGCCCTTCAATTCACCCCTTGTATTCGTTGGCCGTGCTGTCACAACAGACACATCAATCTTCTGTGGCCATGTTGGCATAACAAACCTACCCATCACAGTCCATTTGACATTGGACCAGATGTCTCTACTTTGGGGGAAGGGAGGACGCCACCACTTCCTAATGACCTCCCAGCTCATAGCACCCTCTGGGCAACTACATGATCAGCTAGGGAGGATTCCGGTTATATGTCTGGGATAAGCCACATTTCTCAGTCTTATGATACAATAACACTTCGTAGGCATTCTACCTCTTTCAGGTCTGTCAGTTTCATTCTAATTCATGGTGACCCACGTGCACCAGAGTAGAACTCTGTTTCCTAGGGGTTTTAAAGGCTGACTTGTTCAGATGTGGGTTGCTAGACTTTTCTTCTGAAGCACAGTTGGGTGCTATTCATTCAAAACCACATGGATTAACTGTTTGCACCAAAGAGGGGCAATAATGGGCTTCAGAACCTTGGCTGAAGTTGGGGGCAATTAGCATTCAAGTAACAAGCTATTGAAAAATGTATATGGGAAGGTCAAAAGCAGTCCACATACCTCACCCCCAATGTTATAAGCCAATGTTATAAGCCTAGGAAAAAGGTGAAAAAGATGCTTTCTCAGGCAAGGTCAGAATGGAAGGTGGAATTGGGAGAAGCCATTGAAAGGTAGTGGATGCAGAGTTGTATTTCTTTGGGTTGTTTAGGTGGGAAATTGAGAGGTGAAACCAAGGTCATTGCTGTTGAGTCAATTTTGACTCAGCATCCCCATAAGACAGACTAGAACTGCCCCCATGGGTTTCCAAGACTGGAACTCTTTAAGGAAACACAAATCCTCGTCTTTCACAGAGTAACTGGTGGTTATGAACTGCTAGCCCTGGTGGCATAGTGGTTACAAGTACGATTGCAGTGTGCATGGTTGGCAGTTTGAAACCACCAGTTACTCCAAGGGAGAAAGTCGGGACTTTCTACTCCCATAAACGGTTAGTCTCAGGAATCTACAAGGAGGTCACTATGAGTCAGCATGGACTCAAGGACTGTGACCTCGGTGAGCTTGGAACCTTGCAGTTAATGGTTCAACAATGACCCATTCCATAGCCAGGCCCTTACTAAGAGGCAGAGTTGCCGTAATTCAGTGTGAAATCATGTGACCCTGTGGCAGTCATGTGCTTACGTTAATTTTATGATTGAAATGTAGGGGTGGAGTCTAGCCTGTTAATCTGGAGATAGCCATTGGGTAACCAATGAGGCCTCTATGTGGGCGTGGCTTTCTCCTGAGACTTCTGGGAACCTCGCGATATTTCCCTCGTGAAGATGAGAAGCTATCTTCCCCAGTTGTTGGGAGTTAGGCTCAGAGACAATGAATCACAGAGAAAGACAAGATGACAGTGTCCGAAAAGCTGGAGGAGTTGGCAGAGAGACTACAGGGCTTTGCCTTGATAGAGCCAGACCTCTGAAGCTGGGGTGGCTCCATGGAGACCTCTGCCAGTTATGAGTTGCTTCTGCTACCACGGGATGCGGTTGATGGAACCTGAGCCCTGGAAGCGAGGAGCCATGGGGAGAGCCCTGCCAGCGCTGCGATTCTGTGCCCATTGACCTGTGACTTTGTGAGTCGGAAGGAGATTTTTATAGACTGATTTCAGGCATATGGGGTAATATCAGACTTATGACTTTGAACTGGACTGAGCTGGGATGTTTTCTCAATGTCCTGTTCCTATTGTATATAAACCTTTTCCTTATATCCATATGCTTGTCATGAAATTTGTTCATCTCGTCTACCCGGACTAACACAGACGCTGAGGGATTGTGGCAGTAGAACAGAACAGTCAGAGCAGATGGTCTGAGGCACATTGAAAAGTCCATTTAGCAGGGAGTAAGATTTTTGTCCTGTAAATTACAAGATTTGCAATGCTTATTTTAAGTGTTCTTGGATCAGGATTCATATTGGAAGTACCAACTGCATTTGGGTAGGTTCTACTTTAAATAGGACACTAGCTTTCAAATAAGCTTAGTAATCACTTTCTCTCTCCCTCTCTCTATCACTGTTTTTTAAGCCAAGGAATCCTATTTTTCAATGAAATCATACTTTGAATTCCAAGAAAAGTAGAAAAAACAGTCTATTATCATCACAAATGTATTCTTAAAATCCAAATATAAAATGTATTTTAAAGTAGAGCTAATTGGGTAGAAAAAATGGATCTGTGTAGATTATATGAACTATTTGAAATTAGAGTTTAATATTAGTGTTTTATTAGTTCCAGCATTCAGCTTGCTGTGGTTTGTATTTCTTACTAGTTTGCATAGAAGGAACTAGTGCTTTTTACAAATACATTGCAACAAGAATTATTTCCAAGCCACTCACTCATATTTCCAGAATATCTTTAATAAAGCAAAGGTAGCAGATTTTTCCTTCTGAGTAAATTATATTAAACAAATCAAGAGGCCTCTTGTTTCCTATGGAGAGTTAAATGGCCATCCTAAAAAAAGTACAAATCTCTTGGACCTGGGAATGCTGGGAAAACAGTCTTTGTAGATGTGATTAGTTAAGTTTCTTGAGATGAGATCATCCCAGGTTACCTGCGTGAACATTAACGCAAAAAAGTGCTTCCTAAGAGACAGAAGAGAAGACAGACCTACAGCATGAGAGAAGGCTATGGGAAGACAGAGGCAGAGATTGAAAGGAAAGCCAATGATGTCAAGGAATGCCAACCGCTACAGGAAGCTGAAGGGAGGTTCTGCCCTTGGGATACCTTTCTGTGATTGCTTTGATTGTGAACTCCTCACTTCCAGAGTTGTGAGAGACTAAAGGTCAGTAATGGTGAACCATAGATTTTTGTGGCTATTTGCTATAATAGTGATGGAAACCTAATACATTTCCTATATCCCTTTTTAGTTGAACATTTAAGAACTGATCCTTTGAAACATCAAGATTATAGAATACAGTTTCATCCCTTTCTTCGGAGTGTTCTTTTCTGCACCTGCTGTGACTTCCTGAACTGTTCAGGAACTTCTGTGATAGTCTGGGTGCCATTGGTAACTTACCATTCCACTGATTTTCGAACTGTGTCTCCACATGAACCCAGAGCTTGGTTGGGATTGCATTTAAATATATATGTTACCCATTTTCAAAGCATCATCTTAGCACATTTTAACACATTACAAATATCGGGGTGCTGAGTGTAACCATACAAGTCAAAGTCCTCATTCAAGAAGGCACAGACAGCCATGTGTCTGACTTTCCTTACCTTTTTAAATCAAAGGTTACTTACTAACTAAACCTAGAAACTTAGCCAATTTCATAGTGAATTATTACAAAGAAATGAAATTTCATGCTTTTGTAAAAGCAAGTATAAAGAAATCTTTGGGAAAGTATGTGTCTATAAACAAAACCTAAAAAAAGTGTTTCTATAAACTATGGTAAAGGAATAAATGACTCTTAGGTAGACCACCAATATCTATAATCATACACTGTGGTAAATATCTAATTTCATGTCAACTTGATAAAATCATGAGGGGTAGAGTCTAGCCTGCCAATCAGACCACAGACTGTGATTCCTCCTTGTGGGCATAGCCTTCTCATTAGTATTCTGTAAACTCTTTCTCTGCTGCACATTCCTGTTGACATGGAGCCATGCTGATGGCAGCCAGAGCCCTGCCATTGGATCCACAGGACTCTCCACCCACTGGGCTGGGTGCATTCTGCATCAGTGCATGTGCCGCATGGGTCTGAAGAGGAATTCATGTGTTAATATCAGATTTACGGGCTAATATTGAATTTATGGACTTGATCTGGGCTGGGCTGGGATGTTTTATTGGTGCATAATTACTTCTTGATCTAAAGTTCTTTCACATATGAATGCCTCTGGATGTATTTCTCTGATCAACCCAAACTAATACATGGACTTTCTTAAGACAATCTTAGGAGTATATTAGAAATGGCTATGGAGAACAGCTTTAAAGGAATCCACCGAGACTTGCCTCTGACCATGAGGAGAGGAGAATTGCCCCTGGCAACCATAAATCTGCTTTTTCTCTCTATGGATATTCCTACTCTCTAAATTATTCACTTATAGTCTACCTTACACATATACCATAATTTGTTTATTCACTCACTGACAGGCATTTGGGTTATATCCACTTTTTGTTTATCATGACTAATGCTGTCATGAGTACTTTTCTTGTACATGGTTTTACATAGACCTACATTTTTATTTCTATGTATAATTTTCATAGTATTTATATATTGTCTGTGCTTCTCCAATTTGACTATGACTCCTTATCTTTTCTCATATACCTATCAACCTCTCATTGGAGTAGAATAAATCAGGGAAGCTTTTTTGTTTTCTCCTTGGATGTATATACGTGTATATAGATAAAGGGTGATAAGTATCTTTGGGGAAGTTCTGCTACTTTGGACAAGTGTCTTTTCACTCTGGCTATGCATTGCGATCATTTGGGTATCCATGCCCAACACACTTTTGACCTGATATAACTGATCAGAGGTGAATAGAAGTATTCATACTAACATCATACTGATTTTAAAGATTGAGAAACTAAAATTCATAGTGATTAAGTAACTTGCTCAACATTTGGTAATTAATAAATGGAGGAGAAGATAGAATTGTAATGCACAATATTAATCGATATTACAGAGAAGGAAGTTACCCTCAGGAATTTACTCATAAGACAAGTTTGGAAACAAGTTTGTCTGACTTCAAATAAGAGTGACATGGATGCTAGAACTATTAATAAATACAATGATCTTTCCTAACATTTTTTAACATTAATTGAGCACATATAATGATCTAGGTACTGTAATAATCATTTTACTTTGTTCAATGCATCAAGGTGTAGCTCATTTTAACTCATTGTTATGGAAAGTGAAGCTAAGAAAGATCTACACTGGTGTCTGACTTTCCCAATGGTGAGACAGTGACTTCACCCAGGTTATTCTGTCTGTAAACTCCCACTATCTCCATAGGCCTGGTGGGTTAGTGGTTGTGACTTGGACTGAAATCCCACCAGCTGTTTCATGTGTTAAAGAAAGGGTTTTCCACTCTTGTAACAAGTTAGTCTCCAAAACATACTTTTCCTTCTTGCTGAATATCTAGACCAGTGGTTGGCAATGTTTTTGTCATATGTGTCATTTTTCTATTGTTTTTCACAAAACTTTTTTCTGGTGGGTCACATCACTTTTATTTTAGATTATGCATTATCTTAGAATACAGAAAATAAAAGCATTATACAGATGGGATAATACAATATACCTTAAGTATAGAATTACAAATTATTATCATCAACTCTATATTTACAACTTGAAAGAAATCATAAAATGTTAGCAGAAAAGTAAACACCATATAAATAAAATGAACCCATATTTAATTAAGAACATTTAATCATTTTAATGACTTCCATGATGCTGTTTCATTATCCTTATAAGGTTTTAGATAATTGGGTGATAATTCATTGTTTTTAAAAGAAAACATGATTCTGAATTTTTGCCAGTTAACCTGATTCACAATGAATTGAGAATGAATTTCAGTGGGGCAAAATAGCTGTTCACATGAGTAGCTGCACCCAAATAGCTGATAGAAAGTGAAACCAACTTTCTTTATCAAAGAAAACATGGAAGGACATGATGCCCAACATACAGCTATCATGTTTAAGTGATTTTCATCAGTGGCTTCAAGGTATCTTCTTAAAGTATTGAATGTCTGTCAATATTGCTGAGTTTTTGAAGTCAACTTACTTCGAATCCAGATTTTCAATTTCAAGGAAATTGAAATATTGCAGGTCCAACACATTGTCCTTAATTTCATCAGGCTTTATTATAAAAAATGAACATAGGAGCATGAGCTTTAAAGTTCTGAAATCATGTTCCAAATTTGATTTGAATAGCATCTATGTATGTTTTAAACATATCTACCTCTGCATTTGTAATTTCTTTATGAGGTTTTACCAAAGCAAACTATTTAAATGTTTATTTCACTAACTCATCCTGGAGTAGAACTATCTTACAACAAAAACTTTCCCATTATTCATAAAGTTTGAGAATGATCTGTTCCTTGCCCTGTAAGCACACATTTAAATCATTGAAATGATTAGTAATATCTGATAAGAATTTTAATTTAAAAAGCCAATTTTTATCTTTGAGCTAAAGGAAACTTTCACCGATTTCACTCATAAATATTACAATTGCATCAATGCATTCCACAAAACGATTTAGAACCTTTCCTCTGCTTCCAGTGAACTTCAGTTTGCATTAATAAATCACTATGTTCACATTCAATTTCTTCTAAAAATGTCTTAAATTTTCTGTGATTCAAGGAAGAATGAGCTACAATTGTGTTAGTTATTTTAATCATTACTCTCAACACTTCATTTAACTGTTTCGAGGAGGCTTTTGCACATAAATTTTCCTCATGAATTATCCAGTGGAACGAAAGTAGTGGTTTTCCAAGTTCCTTCTGCAATAGGTTTACAAAGCCAGCATGTTTTCTTAACATTGCTGGAGTCCCATCAGTTGTGACAGAAAATAATCTTGTCTTCAAATCAAAAAGATTTCCATTTTCAAATTTAATGAATTCTTGAACTTTCTTTAAAATGTCAGTATCTAACATTGGTGAAAGTACACACAATTCTTCATGAATAACTGGAGAATTAATGGCTTCACAAGCCTTGCGACGTTATTTATGCCAGTACTGTCATCCACAGACAAGTCCAATGAGATCTGTCTTGTTTGAGTCAAACTATGCATATTGCTTTTCATTTGTTAGGCTCATCTTGAAGAAGACAGCCACCGATGGCCAGCTGCTGACAGCTGTTTCATCAAATCAAAAGAACCATGGTGCAGTGATCACCGTAAATTGAAAGCATCCATTTTAATTTGTTGACAAGAATACCTACTGATTGCAGTAATTAAGACTTGTTTAGTGGGTCAAGAAATTTCTGTTATGAACCAGTAAGAGACACTTAAACCCAGAAGAAATTCAGGTTGCATCTATATGGTGCTCAACTGGCCAAGTGTGGAGGTTGACCCAGCATAATCAAGATGATCATGGTCGCTGCCTGCCTAGGGTGGGTCTGCCAGTAACGCAGTCTGTCTAGATCAGTGGTTGGCAACCTATGACCCGAGGGCCACTTAGTGATCCACTCAACCACTGTGCCACACATACTATGTTGCTTTTAACCTTAACACCTTTGTGCGATTTTGTTTTCTATTGGGTCTCCCAGCGGTGACCTGCAGGTGGAGTGGATGTATAAAGATAATAACTGATTCAAGGATCAGTTATAACTGATAGGGAATGTAGAGATAAAGGGTGGGTGATGGGGAGGGAAAGCAGATTTCAGGAGCAACTAATGAAGGTGGGAGTGGGTAAGAAGCACTAAAATGGATTGTGAATGCACAGCTCAACTTAAAGGCAATGTAAACATTGGCGGATACTCTAAAATTGATGTGTGTGTGTTTGGGGGGGGGGGGGTGGGCCTGAGACCCGGTGGTGTAGTGGTTGTGTGCGGGGCTGTGGCACAAAACCAGCAGTAGCTCTCCAGAAGCAAGGCTGGGCCTCCTACTCCCATCAGGGGGCAGTGATATCCACACACAAAAATAAATAAAATTGATGTGGGGGTGGTTGTACAGTTCTCCTTGATATTGTTGAATGATCAAACTAGTGAATTATATGATATGTAAAGTACTTGCCAATAAAACTGTTGGGGGAAAAATAGCATCTCAACTCAGAACCACTTTTTGAGTTGTGGCCCACACCTTCAGACTCTTGGACTTGCCTTCCGCTGCCTGCCTTCTCCTGCTGCTGCCCTCCTGAGGTCATGAGGAAAAGAAATCAGATGTGTGCCTGCTATCCAGAACCTCCAGTTTTCAACTCCCTTGCTCGTGCCAGTAAGGGCAATGATCTGCATCTGTGGGGACTGAGGATGCCAGCCATATGTAAATTCAACAGCAGAAGACCCTGACCACTGTCCAAGGGCTTGCTGATTATGACAACAAAAAGAAACTAGTAAAGGCCTTTAAGAAGTAACTTGCCTGCAGTGGTGCTGTGACTGAACACCCAGAATACGGTGAAGTCTGTCAGCTGCAGGGTGACCGGCCCAGAAACATATGCCAGTACTTATACTAAGTTATCTGGCTAATGATGACCAGCTGAAGGTTCGTGGGTTTTAAGTGCTTCTTGGTCCACTGACATTTAAGAATTTTCTTGTAATGAGTAGAAAATGTTCCTCTGTCCCTTGTCACACGTTTTAAAACCTCACAGCTTATACAGGGGTACATCAAAAGTTTTGTTGCAAAAGTCCCAGTCTGAGCATGGACGGTAATGTGGACTCATGTGGTCTGTGAGTGGCTATAGATAAGTCTCTCAAGTGATCCACTTATCCGAGTTGGGTGGTGTCTTAAAAAAGCAACAACAACCAAAAGATACTTTTTGTGCCATTGGAAAAAAACTAACCTAAGGTCAGGGCTAAGATCAAACACTTAACAAAACTTGACATAAGTCGTGGACATCTCCCCAGCTGGACAAAGCTGTGCAACAAGCTTACAGATCTGCTGTCCCACTTAAAACAAACCTTTTAAAAGGATCAAGAATTTCGGGAAGAGCAGGAAGACATCAAAGATGAGCCCCAAAAGGCAAAACCATCAAAAAAGGAAGAAACTAACTGAAGTCTAGACTTAAGTGGTGGAAGTCGACTGTAGATTTACCATTGATAGCTACCGAAGCTTTGAACTCACAGGGTTCAGCAGTTGTAATTGGAAAGCCAAATGTCTTGGCCTCAGGCAGCTTTTGAAGTGATGAATACCAAAAGCATTATGGGAAGTTCAGCTAGCCCAAAGGCCTGATGTTTTCATCAAGTCTTTTAAACAAGACCAAAGCTAATGAAGACAATTTCATGGAATGAGTCCACATTCAAAATGAACACTATTTGAGTCCATCAAGGATGTAAACTTGCTATTTTTTTTGACATGGTATAGATCAAAGAAAGAGTTCTGCAGGGAAGGGTTAGAGAGAGAAGTAACAATCACAGAAGTACACACACACACACCCCCAAAAAATTGCCTGCATGCAGGATACATCAAGAAACATTAACTTTTGACATTTTTCTTTCATAAAAGTACCTTACAAATCTGATTAGACCAGAGGATGTACACTGGTATAAATAGGAACTGGAAACACAGGGACTCCTGGACAAATAAATTCCTCAGGACCATGGTGAGAGTGGCCATACCAGGAGGGTGGAGGAAAGGTGGGGTAGAAAGGGGGAACCAATCTCAAGGAGCTACTTATAACCCCCACCAGGGGGATGGACAACAGAAAAGTGGGTGAAGGGAAACATCGG
Organism: Nesogale talazaci; assembly: GCA_004026705.1. Classification (NCBI taxonomy): domain Eukaryota; kingdom Metazoa; phylum Chordata; class Mammalia; order Afrosoricida; family Tenrecidae; genus Nesogale; species Nesogale talazaci. The sequence goes on from PVJH01005870.1 coordinate 73,703, forward strand.
ACAATGTAAAACATGACAAAATTATAATTTACAAATTATCAAAGGGTTGAGGGGTGAAGGGAGGGGGAAATGAGGAGCTGATACCAAGGGCTCAAGTAGAAAGCAAATGTTTTGAGAATGATGATGGCAACCAATGTACAAATGTGGTTGACACAATGGATGTATGTATAGACTGTGATAAGAGTCGTACAAACCCCCAATAAAGTGATTTTTTTAAAGTTTCTGTGGTTGGATAGCAATACTTTGTGTCTTACTCTCGAATAATGTAACCATTTGAGGATCCACTTTTAATTTGGACTAGTGTAACTCCTTCATGCAATGAATTGGAAAGAGTCAAGAAAAAAAAGAAAAAAATTAGTCTCAAAAGGGGCCATTCTATCCTGTCTGCATCAACTTGATGGCAGTGAGTTTGGTTTAATTAAGCTCTAAAGCATTTTGTGCATAGAAATATGAGTGTATACATGTGACTGCTGACATTCCTTTCAGATCCTCCAGTGACCCCTTTGCAGGTGAACCCCATCTACAAATGTATTTTGCAAATTCTCACCCAAACATCTGTATTTCTTTGACTGTTATGGATAAACAACTTTTTCCTATGTAAAAATAATGGGGTTAAAGGTATATTTAGTAGTTGAGGATCGATATAGTTATACAAATCTAATGTAGGCTCTGAGGGGGTTCAAGGATAAATTTAATGATTCAAAGATTTTGCTACAAAGGTCTCAGTCTGAGCACCACCATAAGTATATGCATTTCATGGTTCACAGACATGAGCTATATTCAAATTTGAGTGCATTACAGAAACTTCAGAACTGAAAGAAGTAGGAGTAGAGTGTAGGAGCAGGGAGGAGAGGAGGTCTGGCAAAGAAAGAGGAACAGGGAAGACTAGAGGAGCTTCCTGAGGGCCACAGCTCTGATTTGCTTGCATACTTGATGCTTTTCCTGCCTTTGTGGATACTTGATTGGATTAGAGATTGAGAAAACCATGTGGTCTCATTGGGTGAGGGTAGGAGATAGCCAATATCTCCAAAATAGGCATATCAGGGGCCCTACAGAGATGCAAAAACTAGTACAGGCGACAGAGGGGTTGGACCCTGGCTCATCATTCATGATAACTTTGTTTTATAGTTAGCTCTTGCTGTCATAATGGGAATTTCAAAATGGTGACTTTCATGAACAGAAAAGTATTTTCTGGAATGTAAGGAGGCTAAGAATTAAAACCAAGAATTAAAATCAAGGCATTTTAATTAAAATGTAGGAGATAGTCTTTTTTTTTTTTTGTAGGCAGCCTCAGAAGAACATTGGTTCTTTGGCAAATCACCACTTAAGAGATCTGGGGTGTGTGTGTGTGTGCGCGCGCGCGTGTGTGTTTTCTGGTCTACTGATAAGTTAGAAATAATTAGATTTAATATTCACCCTAAACCTAATATGAATTACAACTCAGTGTAAAGAAAACCAAACTACTACCATATGGACCAATAGACAACATTATGATAAATGGATAAGAGATGACAGTTGTCAAGGATTTAATTTTGCTTGGATCTATAAGCAATAGCTCCAAGAAATCATAGGATGTATTGCATTGGGTAAATCTGCTGCACAAAGACCTCTTCAAAGCACTAGAGCAAGTTTGTCACTTGGAGGATGATGGTATGCCTAACCCAAGTCATGGTATTTTTAATTGTGCCATTTGTATGTGAAAGTTGGGCAATGAATAAGGGAACTCAATGAAGGATTTATGAATTTGAATTGTGATGCTGGCACAAAATAACAAGACTACCATAAACTTCCAGTAAAAGTAGCAAATCTGTCTCAAAAGAGGTATCACCAGGATGCAAGGTTTGGCAGACTTTGTCTGGTGCATTTTGTATATACTATCAGAGACCAGTCTCTGGCACAGGACATCATTCTTGCTAAAGCAGGTGTGGCGGTCATGGGCTTATGTTAATTTTATGATTGAAATGTAGGGGTGGAGTCTAGCCTGTTAATCTGGAGATAGCCATTGAGTAACGTATGAGGCCTCTATGTGGGAATGGCTTTTCCTGAGACTTCTGGGAAATCTCGTGATATTTCCCTCATGAATATGAGAAGCTATCTTCCCCAGTTGTTGGGAGTTAGTCTCAGAGACGATTAGTCACAGAGAACAGGCGGCGTCTGGGAGGCTGGAGTAGCCGGTGGAGAGACACACGGCTTTGCCCTGATGGAGCTGGACCTCTGAGGCTGGGGCAACCATATGGAGGCCTCTGCCAGTGATGAGTTGCTTCTGCCACCATGGGATGCTGTTGATGGACCCTGAGATCTGAAAGCGAGGAGCCCTGGGAGACCCCTGTTGGTGCCATGACTCTGTACCCACTGACCTGTGACTTTGTGAGTCAGAAGGAGACTTTATGGCCTGATTTCGGGCATATGGGTTAATATCGGACTTGTAACTTTAAGCTGGACTGGGCTGGGATGTTTTCTCAATGTCCTGTTCCTCTTGAATATAAACCCATTCCTTATATTCATATGCGTGTCTTTGAAATTTGTTCCTCTAGTCTACCCAGACTAACACAAGCAGGTCAGCAAAATACCCTTGACAAGATGGATTGACACACTGTCTGCAATAATGGGCTCCATCATAATTCAGAGGATGCCTCAGGATCAGACAATGTGTCACTCTGACCTTCATAGGATTGCTGTGAGTTGAACCAATTCTATAGCACTCTATAGCTTCTAACCACAAGAATAGGATCAACCCTCCACTGGCATGTGCTCACTAACATAACAAAAGCCTCTATTTCCAAATGGGATCATATCCAAGGCCAGAATTTTGACACGTGGGGTAAAAGCAATTCAATCCATAACAATGACAGTATGACAATTGTGAAAATAGAAAGTAGGAGTCATGTAAGAAACAAGGAAAAGTGGACTTTCATGGACATTTCATGGTAATATGCTATACAAAAGATCCACTAAAAAGGCTACCTGCTGTGTGGCTTGGGTGAACTTTCTAAAATGAGACAGACCTTGACAAGATTTGTCATTCACTCTCCCTAACCTACAGTAGGACCCCAGCCTTTGCTGATGAAAAGATGCGTTTCAGCCTTGACAGAAAGGATATGGTACAAAGTTCTATTCTATGGTACAAAGTCCCTCTCTCCTGAGTGACTTGGACTGTGTGACTTTCTTGACCACTTCTAAGATCTGGCATTTTGGCAGAAACATTGAGTTCCATGGACTTTCACCCAGAGGTGATGAATTTATTGAACAAATGTGTTCTATGTGGAGAACAGGCCAGCTTACTGTCCGTCTCATACAACCTCTGAAAGCTAGTGTTGTTATTTCTTCTTAGGCCGTGCACTGCTGTGTGTGTGGGCACACATGTGTGAAGTTTTAGGTGTGAGCTGGTGGTGGGCAAAAGGGGAAGGTCAATATTTACGATTGGGATTCTAAGGTTTTATTTTATTTTTCTTATTTAATTTTCATGATCAACATATGCCTTCTGGTGTCTAAGACCCCATGATTTCGCATTTATAAGTGACTAAAATCAAAATCTTATTATAGGAAATTAGATTCTTTTGCTTTAGCTTATTTTTCATTTTTGACTTCATAAAAATGGAAAGAAATTCTATTACCAGAGAGAAGGCTTTCACTTAGAATGTTATTAAAACAAATACCCCAAATGTCTGCAATATAGACTGGACCCTTTCTGTAAATGTATTCCCCACCTTGACTTAATTACCTGAGTTTTCTGCACAGCACTCTCCAGGGCTGCTCTGTACAGAGTGGCAGCTTCCTCTCTGACCCAGGCTGTAGTTCCTGCTTGGATTCCCTTGTTGACAGTATGAGGATCTTCCTCTCTGTGTACATGACTGAACTTGGTCTGGAACCTGCTTTGATTCTTTTTTTAACTGGAGGAAATCTCAGACTGGGCCTTCAGCATTATTTAAACCACATGACTAATCTATGGAAATTCCCCAGCTTTTAGCCATTTTCAGACATTCTGGCATCTGCACAACACAGATGTAATTTTTCCAAATGACTGAGTTCTTTTATTTTAACTTTTAATATAATTTACACCATTCATAGATCCTGTCCTGATGAATCATGTTGCCTTTGCCAAGTAGATGACCTATTTTTCCAGTGTCAGGTGTGTGTGTATTTGGAGGGGTGGGGGAGCCGTTCTGCCTGAGTGTTGAATGTCGATTGGCAGTATTTATGGAACGCCCCCTCCGTATGTAACTCATATTGCAACTGGCAAACAAGTTGGAAAAAAAAGCTATCCTAGCATGTTTGCCCTCAAGGAACTCATATCATAATGGGGAAATAGGGTGAAAAATAAACTTTAATGGAAACTATTTTAAAAGAGAAAAATGAATCAAAGTGCAATGCCTAGGAACCTTGGTGGAGTCATGCTTAAGGGTTGGGTGGTTTGAAACCACTAGCCACTCCAAGGGAGAAAGACCAGGCTTTCAGCCCCTATAAAGAGCAATTGTCTTGCACATGTACTGAGTGGACTCTACCCTGTCCAATAGGGCCACTGGGAACCAGAGCTACCTGGGTGCCAGGGAGTGCGTGAGCCTTTGGCTGGTCTGCCATATTGGAATGTCATAGTACCTGGGCCTTAGAATGAGAAGGAATGAGAAGATCCTAATTAGAAGAGATGACTGTGTCCATCCGAGTAGACTAGAGGAACAAATTTCATAGACATTCATATTGATATAAGGAAAAGGTTTATATATAAGAGAAATAGGACATTAAGAAAGCATCCCACTCCAGTCCAGTACAAAGTCATAAGTCTGATATTAACCCACACACCCGATAACAGTCTATAAAGTCTCCTTCCAACTCACGAAGTCACAGGTCAGTGGGTGCAGAGTCCCGGCGCTGGCAGGAGTCTCCCCATGGCTCCTCATTTCCGGGGCTCAGGGTTCATCAACAACAGAAGCAACTCAGCGCTGGCAGAGGTCTCCATGTGGCCTCTCCAGCTTCAGAGGTCTGGCTCCATCAGGGCAAAACCGTGTGGTCTCTCCACCAGCTCCTCCAGCTTCTCAGAGGCTGCCACCTTGTCTTGTCTGTAATTCATTGTCTCTGAGACTAACTCCAAACAACAGGGAGAAATGGCTTCTCATCCTTCATGAGGGAAATATCGTGAGATTTCCCAGAAGGCTCAGGAGAAAGCCATGCCCACATAGAGGCCTCATTGGCTACTCAATGGCTATATCCAGATTAACAGGGTAGACTCCACCCCTACATTTCAATCATAAAATTAACATAAGCACATGACTGCCACAATGACTTCCACATTTACTTATTCAGGGACCATCTTCATAATTTCTGTCCTGCCCATGACTTCAATGCTTTCAGACCTTCTATTTATTTGGGGGGATAACCATAATGATTCTAAAGGGATATTTAAATGAAAGCAATATTAATGTCACTACCAAAAATATGAAACTGGGGCATTAGCTCTTTAGAGAAGCAACAATAAATGCAATTTCAATGTAAACTAATACTATGAGCTTCTCACTGACCAGTAATGTCTGTTGGCTCTTCTGAACTTGAGAAAGGCTGTTTTGTGAAAAAGGGACCTTCATCAGTGTTATTAGTACCAGTATCATCTAGTCATTTCTGACATGACCACCTTGTGGATCAGTGTAGGCAGCATTCCATCGGGTTTTCAATGGTTGATTTTTTCAGAAGCAAATATCCAGACCTCTCTTTTTCTTTTTTTTTTTTTTTGTATCCTTTTATTGGGGCTCATATGCTTATTATAATCCATCCATCCATCCATTGTAGGCAAAGCACATTTGTACATTTGTTCAGGCCTTTATCCTGATGCATGTCTCTGTGTCCATAGAACTCCAAGCTACTGGGTAACAGATTGAACTATAACTTTTGCTACCCAGGCTGTTAAGGAAATCTTAAAAAGCAAACAAATCCCAAGTTGAGACTACTTCTTTGATGTTAAAAAGGATGGAGAGAAGATTTAAAGGGAAATGGTTTCATATTATGGATTCGTGTCAATTGCTCCTCTATGCAGGTACATTCTAAAGGACTTGGTTGTCTAGTCCTGGGACAGGAATCGCACTTTGGGAAAAGTTCCTCTAGACTCTGGAAGGGGTTCTATGGGACCTATCATAATTTGGAAGCTGTCCCTGCTAAGAGTTGCCAGATAAAGCAGTTCAGGTGAATTTTGGTCAAAAATCTGTAGCCAGGAGGTTCAAGTGTATGGCTTGAGCCATAGCCCACTTTGAGGTGGCAAAGGAATCCAGAAATGAGAGCCTCTGCTCTGCACAGACAGCTGTTTCTTTAGGACTAGCTGGATACTCTGGAACAGCAAGTGTGTGAGGAGCATTCAGCCTGGAGGAATACAGGAACTATGGGTTACCTGCATGCTAGAAGTTTGCTTCTCACATCCCTGTTCCTGGGGGTTGCCCTGGTTCATGTTGAGCACCCATAACCACCCCTATTCCCCTCCTCGAGTGGGTCTCGGCTGTTTGGGCATCTGTTGTTAGCTCCTTATTGTGTTGCCCATACAACCCAGGGACCTGTTTATTTGTGAAGATGTAAAAAGGTGTGAATGGAAGTGGAATGCAGCACATGAATAACATATTGATGGCAAGACCTTCAGAGAAATCTATGGAAAAGGTGCTGTCTTGTCTTCAGGAGCTAGCCCCACCTACTATAATTTCTCTTTCCTTTGGCCAGGATTCAAGCCAAGGTTCCCTCCCTCTGAAGTTTAAAATAGGTTGAGCACATGAATTCCACTTTTCCTAAGTGCCCATCCAGGGCCAGCAGAGGTTCCTGTACTGCATCTGTCCCTGTGTCCAGGGCTTGTCTGTAAAACAAGACGTCCAGACCTGACCCTCACATCTGATGTACAAGACTGAGAAGGAGCACAGCCAGTCAGTACTGGAGGCTGTGTCTCTGCATCTCCAGGTTCAGACTCTACAGCCTTTTGCACTTCATGAAGTGGTAGGGTTGAGGCAACTTAGACATCCAGGCTAGTTCCAAAGGAGGCGAACCCTTCAAGTTAGAGAGGGGTCGTCAGGTCTATCAGCAGTGTGGCCAGGGGGCAATGCCAAGACAATCAGGATGTGAGGCTTCTACTTCTGCTCTCCCTTCCTCTGACCTCCTGTCCTTTGTGGTACAGGTGTGCCCTCTTTGCAGCTCTGACAACACAGCTTTACAGCTGGAGCCTGGAGTCTGCTTCTAGCTCTAACTGGTGAGATCCTCAAAGGTCCTATTTGTCTGTCTCATATCCCAAGCACGATGCATCTCCATGTTGATATATCTGTCTGTGTTCTTAGCCGTCAACGGCAGGACCTTCTTTAGTTTAAGCAGAACATATATGATGAGTTGTATGAATTCAAGGGCTCACAGAATTGCTGAATAATCTCCCTGGGCTGCCTACATGGCACCTCTGTCCATCCATCTCTCCGATGAGCGTATTTGATTTTGAAGTCCAGTGAGGAAGGAAAAGATAATCCTTGGGGCAGTAGTAGCCCTCATGAAGCCCATTTTCTCCATGAAAATGAGGGTGGAGGTTTTATAGCATGACGGGCCTTAACAGTACTATGTGTTGACAGCATGAATAAAAACTTCAGCTTAATTTTCCAGAATACTTAAAAATGGACCCAAATCCTCATCTTAAAGTCTTGGACATAGAAATCTACATGGGGATGGGAGGGGTGTGGGAGGGGCCTCTGGAGCTGCTGTAGAGACTGAATTAGAGCATCTGCTGGGAGTATGTGGGAAGCACAACCCAAAGGAAGTGCTCTTTTATGCAGGGTAATCAACAGCCAATTATTAAGCCCCCTTATGTGCCATGTTTAGCTTTGGATGGATCCCAAACAGGTTGTTTAAACACAAAGTAGCATCCTAAAGATTTTCCACATCAGGAACACATGCCCACAGGGAATGGCAAAAAGGCATCCACAGTGCCTTGTAATTTGGGAGCTTGTGTCTTGGTTATAGGACAATTCAAGTGGAAACTTACAGGAGGATGACCTGTCTTATGAAGAATTCTGATTTATATCACTTCTGGAAAAAAAGGGTCTTTATAAGCAGTCCCCATCTTTGTGGCCATAGTGAGGTAATTGTAACATATTTCATGTCCAGACAAAATTCAGTCTTCAAAAGGCGTCCATCTATTCCTTAGGAAGCACTCTGCCACATCCAGGTTCTGCTAAGGCTGACCACTAGAATATCAAAGCTAACACTCCGCTCTGACCTCCCTGATGGCATAATGGATCACAGGTTGCACTGAAAATCACAAAGTCAGCCATTCGAAACCACCAGCCACTCTGTGAGAGAAATAAAAGACTTCCTTGAATCCTAGTAGAGAGTTTCAGTCTCAGAAACAAATACTCTGTCCTGTGGTGTCACTGGGAATCAGAATTGACTAGCGGGTCATGATTTAAGGGCATTGTAGTGGGTGGAGTGGTGTTGGGCTCAGGAGAACTAGGGTGGATACTGATAAAGAAATTGGCTGAGAGTGACTAATGGCAAATCTTCAAATAATAACTGCTTTGTTGGTTATGTAATGTGGTGGGGAGGTAAGAGGCACAAATTATCCAAGGCCTTCCTTAGTTTATTAAATTTGTCCTTCACTCATCCTCTTTCCACCCTCATTCTCAGCCCCAATAAACTGTGCCATGCTAACACTGGGGCAGAACATGACTGCCAGAAACCTGGAGAGAAAAAAAAAACAAAAGGAAAAGGAAATATTAAATGGCATGAAGTTAACTACATAAATTATTAAACTTGTACTTTAGTTTTTTGCTTTCTACCTCAGGAAAATCCTGATAGATGTCACAACCTGGATGTAACTTGAAAACATGATGCTGCATGAAGTCTGTGCATCACAAAAGGACAGCTGTTGGATGACCCTCCTTGTATGAGAGATCCGAAATCGGCAAGTGCACAATTAGCTGAATGGTCATCAGGACGTGGGGGAGGGGAAGATGGGAAATTATAGCCTAAAGGACACCGAGTTTCTATTTGGGATGAAGAAATGGCTCTGGAAACCTAGTGATGGTGGTCATACAACACTACAAATGTAGTTCATGTCCCTGCATTTCACACTGTAAATTAGCAAATGTTATTCTCATTTTAACCATCATAAAATTATAAACAAGACCATGACCATCACACTACTCGGCGGAACTTAAATCCATCAGGCAGGCTACCTAGGAGCAATATATTCATCAGGTTTGCTGCTGTTCTGAGATAATATTGGAATAAACCAGATTCTTTGTTTTTGAACTCCCACCTTGAAAAGCAATCCCTGCCTTGTCTTCCTGTCATGTTCCTCTTCTGTTTGTTTGGTATCCTGTCTGGTATTCAAATTTCCCTACATTTGGAAATGTATCTTGCTTTAAGTAAATATAGAACCTGGGTCCTCTCCCCAGTGTGACAACCTTGGCAAGATCCCACGATCTGCTCCAGGCCACCCGTCAGCTCAGGTGTCTGTGGAGTTACAGCTGCCAAGCCTCCATAGTTAGGGGAATATCTCATTGGTATCTAATTCTTGCCTGGGAGGTCATGTCCAATCAAATTCTGTCTAACTGGTCGATTAATGTATGTATTGCGGGTATTGTTTCAAAATATAGGCTGGTGGCAAATCAGGAAGGTGCATGAATACCTCATTAAAAAGTTAAGACTTCTAGGTGGAAGAAGGATGTTTTGAGAATGAAGATAGCAACAAATGTGCAAATTTGGTCTCCATACAACTGACACATGTATTGATCATGATGGGAGTTGTATGACACCCCAATAAAAATGATTTATTAAAAAAGTTAAGTTTTTTTTTAACTTTGGGGAGAGGTTGGGCAGTGACAACTTTGAATTAAGTTAGTAATGAGCCTTGGTGGTCTAGTGAGTTATTATTTGGTATACTAACCCCAAGAGCAGTCACTCCAAGCCACCAGTCTCTGCGGGAGAAAGATGCGGCTTCTCTGCTCCCATAAAGATGGATGGGCTTGGAAACCCACTCGAGCAGCTCTAGTCTGTCCTCAAGGGTTGCTGAGAGTCAGAACTGACACCATGACAGTGACTTTGGTTTTTTATTGATTAGCATGAATTCCAAAAGAATCACGAGATTTCAACAGAGGGAAAGCAAGCCCTGTTGAGATGGAGGGGCCCGCTGAGGCACGCTAGTCAGTCTCCACTCCGCCTGCAGATCGCTGGTGGCTTTAAACTAGCAACCTCACAGCTAGACACCCGCCTCCTACCTAGCGTTTAGTGATGGCAGTGTTCCTTTTAACGGCACATAAGGATTATAACAAAATCCCAAGCTAGTGAGGAGGCTTCGGAGTGATGGTGGAAGAAGCAGGAACAAGAGGAACAAGGTCTGATGTTTGAATTTCCTGGAGAGAAAAGGAGAGGTGAAATTGGTGGAAGTGGTGGATTGGGGTGCAGGGAGTGGGGAAAGAGAATTATGCCACTGTGGGACATGGGAACTTGAGGAGAGAAGATAAAATTTCTGAGGAATGGCTCGTGTAATCATGGTGATGTGGGTATGGGACTGGGGGTAGGGGTGTGTGCAGATATCCCATTGGGGCTAGTCTATAATGAGAGAGCAATGTCATGAAGCCAGAGTTCCAGGTCAGTTGTGGGAGTTCCTTGACATAAGGCCAGCATGCCATAGTGGAAGGAGTAGGGGCAGAGAGATGGCCACACTGGTGTTCAAAATCGAGCTCACTTATCTGTGAACTTGAAAACCTGGGGCAGTTACATAACACTTGTGAGCTGGGGCCCCAGCATCACGATAGCAAGATCCTAACTGTTCCTTAGCAAGACTTGGAGACTCAGCCGTGCTCAGTTGCAGGCCTTCACATCCTGCTGCCAACCCCAGGAGCTGCACCACTACCTGGGCCTCTTCTTCTCCTTGCTCAGATTTGGCTCTTGCCAGCTGTCTCCATCACTGGGGCAATTTTGAAGTGCTTGCAACGTGTTTCACATGAAGACAGAGTTCAGTCTTTTGAAAGGTATCCATTAATTTAGAAGCTGTTTGCCTCAATTGGCTTACCAAGTTTTGCTGTTTGGGGCATTAAACATTGAACACTACAATCAGTTCTGATCCCCGGACCATGCCTCGGGGGCTCAAGAGAGCTATAGTTTATGACATTGACAAATAAATTTGCTGAGAGTGATTAAAGCCAAATTGTAAAATGAGAGCAACTGTTTTACTGATTATGTAATATGATAAAGGAGCCAAAAGGCACCGAAACCAAACCCACTGTCACTGTGTTGATTCCAACTCATAGGGACCTCACTAGGGAGTTGGAAGCTATACATCTTTATAGGAGCAGACAGCCTCTGTTTTCTCCCATAGAGTGGCTGATGGGTTTGAACTGTCAAACTTGTGGCGAGCAGTCCAATGCTTACCTGACAGCTCCACTGGGAGTCCTTATAGATAACCCAGGGACAAATAACACATTTCACAATGTCCTATGAAATGTTTTCCTTTAAGTCATTGGAAGATTTTCCATATTATCATGGAGGCAGTACAAATAAAAACAAAACAAAAACTCTATTTGAGAGAAATTTTAAACTCCTTCCTCACTCTCTGCATATTGTTGCTTCTATTAATATATATTATATTAAACATATGTCATTAAATATATGTCTGTCTAACAGTTTGTTTTACTTTTGTTGCTGTAGCTAAAAATATTCACAAAAGAACATGTATCAATTCATCAATTCAACCAACATGTCATATTGATTATGTTCTTCTGATTAAAAAGAGTTGTGCAATTATCACACAAAAATTTTAGGACATTTTCTTCTTTTACTTGTTGTTAGCTCCTGATTACCCCCCCCCCCCAAATTCTCTGCAATGTCCTGGTGTAATGATTAATCCAGTTATTGTTTCTATAGATTTATCTATTCTGGATATCATGTACAGCAACTCATACAAAACACACACTGGAACCAAACAAAAAAATAAACAAGACAATAACAAGAAAAACCTCAATCAAAAAGAAAGTAGAAAGTAATAAAAACTAAAACAACTTTAAAATGGATCAAAGGGGAGATAAAATGATAAGGTGTTACATTTTAACTTAAATAGGTCTGTCATAATTGACTTTACTATGTTCTCTATCTCTTAGCAAGGTTATTTAAATTCCTGGGTTATGGTCAGAAGTAATTCATAGGAGGCTTACTTCATATATGGACCTTGCAAAGAGATTTGGGGCTTATGCTGTTATCCATCCAAACCAAATCAAACCAAAGCATACCAAACTCACTGCCACAGAGTTGACAATGATTCATAGAGATCTGATAGAACAGGGGAAAACTGCCCCTCAAAATTTGAGACTAATTATTTACAGTAACAGAAAATCCCGTCTTTCTCTTGAGGAGTGGCTGGTAGTTTTTAACTTCTCAGCTTACAGATCTCAGTTAAATGCATAAGCACTGTGCTTCCATAGCCTTCTACAAACTAAGTGTTCACAATTTAAACTCTCACACTAATCCCTCACTCAGATTTGGATTTTAGTATTTGCCATCTTGGGATCACACAGGCTTGTATGCTTCTTCCATGTAGATTTATTTGATATCTTGCTTAGATGATCACTTGTTTGAAGATAAATTTAAGACTTCAGAGGCTATTCTTTCTAATGGCTGGCACCATCTGGTTTCTCTTTGCTATAGCACCCATATCTTCAGCGATTTCTTCATGAGGGTGAGTATTAAGTCATAAGCTATGTCAAAGCCATGTAATAGGGGGGCATCACTGCCCTCTGGTGGTCATGGAAGCTACCCAACCTTGCTCCTGGAGAGCCACTGCTAGATTTGAAGCACCAAGTCAATGGGCCACAGTCCCGCACTCAATCACTATGCCACCGGGGCTCAGCCCAAGACAAATTATTCTTAAATGAGAGCTGTAAGTAAGTGAAAACTAAAAATCCATTCATATATCTATGGTTTGTATATGCCTCTGGTTCATTTTAGGGCTATCATTATCATTTTATGGTGTGGAGCATTATAAGTTATTCCCATAGAGCATAAGGTAATTCTATTGAGAATACCATCAATTTAGTCAATGGTGAAGAATTTAAATTCCTGTTGGGAAAAGGATATTATACATGTATAGGCTAACTTTTGAAACCACAATAAATGAATTGTTGACTTGTATAGATAAAAACATTTAAATGAATGGACACTACTTACAGGAACATTGGGATGAGTGATCATGCAAACCTTTTAATAACAATCATTCACAGAGGCAGTAGGAACCATGCCTACCAGATTAATAAATGCCATAAGAAAGCAACCTTAAATTATTAAATATATGGTAACCAGTTTCTGAAGAAGGTATGGTATACTGAAAATTATTTCCAATGCAGGATGGATATTTTCTGAAAATGGAGAACACCAGAAAAATGCTTGCACGTATTTTGACTGTGCAAAGGCATTTGACTATTGCTTCTAACAAGCTATGCATGACATTGCAAATCATGGACATTCTGGAACACTTAATTGTGGGCATGGTGTATCTATACAAAAAGTAATTGCTCAAACAGAACAAGGGAATAATATCAAATGGCTAAAATTAGAAGAGGTGTGTGTCAGAGTTATAGCCTTGCAACATACAATTCAATCTGTACGCTAGGCAAATAATCCAAGAAACTGGGTTCGATGAACAAGGCAGATAAACAAGGCATCAGGATTGGAGGAAGACAAACTGCAATATGGAGCTGACAGACAGGGCTTGCTACGAAGGTCCAATTACTTGAAGCACTTGCTGATGAAGATTGAAGATGTCATCCTTTAATGTGATTTATAAATCAAGGCAAAGAAAACAAAAATCCTTACAAGTGAAATAATAGACCACATTATAATGAGTGGAGAAGAATTTGAAGTTGTCAGGAATTACATTTTACTTGCTTCCACAATCAACATCATGGAAACAGCAGTCATGAAATCAAGCAGCATCTTATATTTGGGAAATCTGCCCTCTTTCAAGTGTTACAAAGCAGAGCTATCAATCTGAACCAATCTTGGGTGTGGCAGATGCAAGCCATACTATTTTCAATATCCTTATATGTGTACGAAGGCTGTCAAGGAATAAGGAACACTGAGGAAGAATTTGTGCATTTTAATCATGGTGCTGGCAAGGAATGATAAAAGTGGACTCACAAGTTGGACATGGAGACCTGGCGGCATCGTGGATTATGTTGCACTGTTAACCACAAGGTAAGCAGTTCAAAGCCATCAGCAATTTCTCAAGAGAAAAGGCAAGAATTTCTACTCCTATAAAGAGTTACCATCTCCGAAACCCACAGGGCCAGTGCTTCTCTGTCCTGTTGGGTCACTATAGGTCAGAATTGACTCAATGATATTGAATTTGTTTTTTGGTATAAGTTGAGCTGTTAGCCATGGACTTTCTGAAGTACAAATCTCAGGGGGAAAAACAATACAGCCAAAATACTCCTTGGAAATTAGGACAGCAAAACTTTCTCTCACATAATTTGAACATGTTATCAGGAGGGACCAGACCTTGGAAAATGGCATTATGCTTGGTAGATTTTGCTAATATAGAAGGTCAACAGAAAAGAAGACTCTCAGCAAGATGGATTGACAAGGGCTGAGCCCCGGTGGCGTAGTGGTTGTGCGCGGGACTGCGGCCCACTGGGATGGAGGTTCAATTCCAGCAGTGGGGCTGGGCCTCCTACTCCCACCACCGGAGAGCAAAAAAACAAAAACAAAAACAAAAAACAAAAAACAAAAGATGGATTCGCACAGTGACTCTAACAATGCGCTCAACAAGGGTGGGGGTGGCACAGGCTCTGGGAGTGCTTAATTCTGCTGTATATGCAACAGAACCAGCTCCAAGGCACTGAGCATCTACTATGACGAGGTCTTCTTTGGAATTCTTCTTTACTGCTGTTCACATTTGTTCCCTTTATTGTAGTCAGCTATTTCCACCTAACGATTTTCTTAGTAGTCATCATGAATCTGAAAGATCCCTGTTGGAATAGTGGATCACAAGTTGGGCTGCTAACTGCAAGGTCAGCAGTTCAAATCCACTAGCTGTTCCACAGGAAAAAGACAAGGCTTTCTGCTCCTGTAATGGTCTACAGACTCAAAAATCCCAGGGATCCATTCTGCACTACCCTGGACAATTGCTATCAGTCAAAATGCGCAGGATGACTGCAGTTTGACTTTTGGAATCATGACTATTACACTTAACAATTGGTTTCTATAACATCCTCAGGTAAAACTGGTACTTACTTAACTTCAGTAATATGCATTTCTTCTCAACTCCCCTTTTTCTTACTGTTGCCACTGATTATGCCATTATACTCCAGGAACACTGTGGCACAGCTTTATACTTGCTTTTTATACATTTGTCATTATAAACAAGGAGGGTGAAGCAATTAAGATTATCAAGCATGAATTCATTATTACTAACCCTTTCTCCTCAGCACTTAGCTGTGTTGGATACCCTTTGAATATGACTATTATTCACGTCTTACTGCCTTCCCTTCTCCGTACTTTTTGTGTCTCATTGTAGAATTCTTTTGGGTTTGTCCTACTTAGACTTCTTTGAGCTTCTTGGATTTATAGATTCATGCCCTTTGTCAGGATCTGAAAATTTTTTCATTATTTTTTTCAAATATTCTTTCTTTCTTTCTCATCTTTTAATAATATCCATTGCGCATCTATTAGTTCTTTTGATGTTTATGTACAATCATATTAGACTGTATTCAGACTTCTTGAGCCTTCATTTTTGTTGCTGTTTAGTCTGTGTGATTTCAACCATATTATCTTGTTTTGTCTATTCTTTTTTTCTGTGGATTAAATCGTTTGTTAACCCTTTCCATTGTGTTTCTTATTTCAGTTACAATATTTATCTATGCTTTTAATAGCTCTTTTAATAGATCTTGGTTTGCTCAAATATTGCATTCCTTGTTCCTTTTTTTAATCTTTGTTTATGCTTTCCCCCTAAACTCTTTAATTTATTTAATGTTATTGCACTATATTCTTTACCACTTATTCATTACTTAGTCCTTCATAAAACCACTTTCACTTTCTTTGTCATGTTCATTTGGATAGGCCATTGCTTCTCTTTCCTGGGTCTTGTGATTTTCTCTGTCCTGTGTCTTCTCTTTGTCTTGTGGTGGAAAACAACCCCTCAAGCTCTCAGGCCTTTGCTTAGTATTTCATATCCAGGTCTGTGATAGTTCCTTTTAATATTGTAGCTTAACTAGGATTCAAAAGTTCCAGAGAATAGTACTCATCTTTCACTAACCCCCAAACACATGGAGAGAACATGCTGTGGCCAGTGCCTCTACCAAGGGGCACTGTTACTCAGATGAAAGAGGACGCAGAAATCAGCCTGTTGATTAAGCGTCACAGTCCCCTCTCCAGTTATCAATCCCTTCCCTTTTCTGTTTTTGCAATTTTGCTTTTGTCCCGTTTAGTGACCTCCCTTCAAAGCTGGTGTGGACCTCCAGTTTTTCCAGAATTCTCTTTCCTTGCTCTGTGAAGACTCCTTATACCTAATTGGTGTGTGTGTGTGTGTGTGTGTGTGTGTGTGTGTGAAGCAGGTGGACTTTCCTCCCCTTTCAGAAGAAGGGTCTTTCATGCCTCAGAAGGACATTCAAGACATCTGTATTTTGATTTCAGAAACCCATTGGTCCTGCGTTTGTGAGTGAGCAATCTCCACCTAAGTGACCTTCCTCCTGAGTCGACTAGAGGGACCGCTGTAGCAGTTCATTGAAGCATACCACTTGACAATCCCTGGATGGGAGGGTGGCAATCATAATCTGAACAAAGTCTCTGGGAGTTCTTTGTGAAAGCCAAGCGCCATAATGTGTTGGCTGTAGCTATACCCTCAAATCAAGAGGTGTTTTCCTATCACAGCAGCCTCAATCCATCATCCTCAACATTAATAGGAAAGGAAACTCACAGAATTGAAATGACCCCCTTGCCCCAGCAGCCTGTCTTGTCAATTCCACAGAACCAAGTCATGGCATTTGGGGAAAGGAATGTAGGATATTGACTTTGGGAGGAGACATCAATGGGAGGTGTCTACCACATCAGTTCACAACAGTTGACCAGCTGCTTGTGACCAGGTGGGGAGAGTATGTCATGCTCAGATAGGACCCCTAGGGAGGCCTTTCTTGTTGCTATCAGAAGTCCCTAGGTAATATTGTTAGCTGTGAGTGAAGCCTCTTCTCAAATCATCTGTTTCCTAGCACATAATAACCTTAGGGAGGATGCCTGTGAAAATAGACTCCACTGCATGTGTCTTCTCTATCAATTCATGACAGGTCGGCACCAATAATTACCAGGTTAGGGAAAGAGTCTCATCCTCTGCTCAGGTTCTCATGGAAAGCAGCCTTGGGTGCTCTCCCAGGTCCCTGGGTAGGCTGAGGAATATGAGGGCATCTCCCACTCAAGACATCTGTCTCCCAGTACACCGGGGCTTCAGTCAGTAATTCTCAGTGTGCGCTAGAAGTGGGAGCGACTGACCTGAGACACTCAGGAAGGCCCTTTCCTGTTGCTTTCAAAGGCTTGAGCAGGGAGGCAGGTTGAGTACCAGTATCAGGAACAGCCTTCCCAGGAGGGAGCCTTTAGTAGCAACACAGTACTCCTGAAGACATAACTTGGTGGAAGAGAAACTATACCCCCAGGAAGCTCTGTCTTGAATTTAGCTTAGAATCCTGGAATCTTGTTTCTTTGCACAGGCAGGATGTGATGTTTAGGTTTATAAAGTCTTTTGCTTCGTTTGCAGTGGAAGGGGGCAGACATGGTGGGATATATTAGCACTCATTAATTCATTGATATGTGCTCATTATAAGGTCCTGATTCAAAGTCCTGAAAGACAGAAAAGTGTCTCCTTGTTGCATTTCTTGTCTTTGTGGAGGAGTTTTGAAGACACTGTTTGTTCACTCAGTCATTTTTGTAGAGTAAGGTGACCAGACACCCTGGTGTTTAACAATTTTTCCCACATCCCACAGTGTTTTAAAATTAAATAAATATATTAAAATACTGTTTTTGTGTCCTATAAACATTTTTGTTGCTACATATAGATCGAATTTTTAATCAAGAACCCCTCCCTCCCCCCTGTGATCAATGGTGTCTTTTTAAAATCTGGTGACTTTGAGTGCTAAAGTCAACATATTACATGTTTGTGGTGCATTTATAACAATTGATAGAGTACTATCAACATATTATCACTAACTACATACATGTCCATTGAAAAAATGGAACAGAGATAAGGGAATTTTTCCATGAAATTTTTGCAGTCTCTTGTAAGTTTACAGTGGAATTCACTCTATGTTATACAAGCCTTTGGATTTTGATAAATGCATGGGTCATGTGGTCACAATTACAGCCTAGTACAGAATAGTGTCATCACTATTAAAACGCTGTCTGCTCCATTTATTCATCTCTCTCTCCTCTCTCTCTCTCTCTCTCTCTCTCTCTCTCTCTCTCTCTCTCTCTCAATCTCAGGCAAGCAAGGATTTTTTTTAATGTCACTATGGTTTTGTCCTATGGCTAGAATCATCTGTAGGTAGCTTTCTCAGAGTGATTCCTTTGACTTAAGCAATATACAGGCACAGCTTTACAACTTTTTGGCTATAGATCATTTCTTATTCACTGTTCTATTGAATGTCCCAAGACCCAGGGAGGAGAAGGTCCACTTGTGGTTTTGTGGGCGCGCTCAGAAACCTAGAGCAGGTGCGACTTGCAGCAATACCCCTGGAACATTTAGCTGGCTGCTTCCACTCATACTGCTGCCCATTAATTTCCAGCCTGGTGGGAATATGCTGATTCTCATAAGACCATTACATCTGCCATCTTTCCACTTTGAATTAGCAAATAGCCCTGGGAACCCAAACCATCGAGTCTTATGTCACTGCCTGAACATGATTGCTCACCCACCCCACTCCAGAAGAAACTCCCCCCCACACACACACACTCACTAGACTTCCTTATCTTTTATGCAGTGACTTGTGCTAATCTTAGGATGTCGTCTTGGATTGAAAGTCTTACCCCCTAGGCTCCAGGTGTCCCCTGTCCACCCTCTGACAATCTGGCCATACTGGATGGAAACAGAATGAAGGCAGAGGCAGTAGGCCGTGATCTTTGCACGAACAATTGTTCTGGCCTCATGTTGCAGAGGGCAGAGCATCTCTGCCTTGTGCACAGCATGCAGGTCAGGGGGCAGGTCAGGGAAGAGGAGCTGGGTCCCCAAGACAAAGCCCTTGTCCTCACAGCCAGCCATTGTCCCCAGTTGAAGCCATCCATCACAGCTGCTTTCCTCTACAGCTGGATGGGCCAGCTGCCCTAATCTCCCATACCAATCATGGAATCTTTTATTTTTCTCCCCTTCCCCAGGAACAGTTGATGACTATCTTTCGAAGCTATTTCCTCTGAAGGTCCTACATGCACAATAACCGCAGGGGACCTCACAGTGCAGGCGGGGACAAATTCTTTGAAAGCTGGGAAGCTAGCCCCACTTTGGATTCTTTTGAAGTTTTGATGATGGTACATGGAAGCATATAAATGAGGCATCCTTTGGTGTAGGACTCCCCCGGAGGTCAGTTGCAGCAAAATGGGGCATCAGAGAGGGCAAATTTGAGAGGGCAGAGCCAATTGTTGTTTGGGTGGTTCCCAGGATTATGGTTCAGTTGGCTGGACAAGCAGCATACATTAGACGGCATTTTGCTGGCATGAATGGAGTGCTCCTGCCCATTTTTTCCATTCCCAATGTGATACTATGAATACTGGACTCCCACATTATCTGTACACAAATTTCTATTGAATGTACACATCACCCAACCCTTGAAGGATGCTATTGTAGAACGTTTTCCCAGCACTGTGAGTGGGGTCTAGGTGTGACGCAGAGTCATGATGGAAATGCATGGCCTGCATGCCGCAAGGTAGCAGATTAGATTTAGTGACTCAAATGGGCAGTTAACTCCGCTTTAATGGGGCTATAATTGTACAGTGAATTTTAAATGCCCTTTTGATTATTGCATCAGGGTCATATTGAAATACATACTTGTCTTTATAGCCTGACGTTTTAAAAATGATTATATCAAATGTAATGAGCGAGAATCTGGTAAGCACACCCAATTATCTCTCAGGGGTGCTGGGATTCCACTTCAGCTTTATGTTTTCCACCGACCTTGACATTTTTCTCCTGTGATATACAGATAATAAATTTGGTTTTCTTAATTAGTAATTACTGTCATCATAAGGCTGTTTAAATAAGCACGCCGAAGTATCCTATCTATATTTCTCATCTGTAGCCTGTTTCTTACTACTCACATTTGTTTTCCTCTCATTTATCTGAGGTGATTGAAGATGAAGACATGATATTAATATTCTTCTTGCCCCCTGGGAGACATGGCTTTTGCCTAATTTAAGTGTCTAGGACATGGGTACTAGGGATATGAAGATGAATTCAGACATCATCCTTGTCTCCAAGACAGCAATTCCCTTTTTGGTTTTCCTCCTCATCCTCCTGTATGATCACCATAGTAGTCCTTGTGATCACCATCATCAACTAGAAACTATTGACTGCTTGAGACTCATGCTAATCTACTTTTGCATGCCTCATCTCAACTACATGTTACAAAACCCCTATGATCAGGTACCATTTTTCTGCGAAAGAGGAAATCAAAACTCAGAGAAGCAAAGCAACTCTGAGTAAGAGCTGAGGTTCAAGTCTGGATCTGTTTGGCTGTAGAACCACTAAGGAGGAGGTCTCCTAATTTGTCTCTGTTGCTCTCTGCCTTTGAAGTGAGATTCTAGCACATGAAAAGACGATCAAGATACTAGGGTGTTCTAAAATGAGCTTGCTACTTTTTCAAGTTCTGGTCCTTTTACTATATGCAGTTTGAGTTAATCTGATAGGTAGAATTATTCAATTCAGCAGCATCTAATGGCAACATGCTCCACCCCAATAAACTCATTGCTGTCTAGTCTAATTGATCATAATTCGTGGTACCCATGAGTGTCAGAGTACAACTCTCCTTCGCTGAATCTTCATTGGCCGATTTTCCCAAAATAGCTTTCCAGTCTGTTCTTCTGAGACAATTTATGTGCATTTGACCCTCTTAACTTTTTAGTTAGCACACTATGAATTAACTCACCAGTCAGGGACTCCATCTTTAAATACACTGCCCTTTGTCAGCAATGTCAGAAGTATCATTTTCTTTTTTGCACCTCTCAAAACCCTTTTCACCTTTCATGGTGCCGGTAAAGTCACAACTTCCCAAAGATCTCTCTGATTCTCTAAATAAAAAGTAACGTTTGCCTCAAGCACAGGACAATGTTCTAAAATGTCCATCAGACTTTCCTGCAGAACCTTGTTCCCTCCGTGGTCATCTCCCTTTCTGGCTTGTACTCATTAACTATTCACAGCGCACCCACAAAGTACACCCTCTACCATTCCCCAACATTTTGCTCTATTGGTGGAGAACACAAATTTTAAATTTATTATTCATTTGAGGACAATGCACTCCTCAGAACTTCTGACCACATCCCCACTTCCAGTCCAAGTGCTGTATTATGAAGGCTCAGATGGAAGGGAGACAGTTTTTCCCAGGGTCTAGCATCTAGGCCACGGCATCTGAGGAAACCACCCTCAGGTGCTGACAGACAGTGCATGCTGAGGGGTGGAGGTCATCTGGCCCGGTCCTCTGCCACAGCTCTACACATCTTGTCCTTGAGGTAGGTGTCTTTCTGCCACTCAGTCTGCAGGTTCAGCCACTCTTAGGAAGGAACATCAATGACGAGGGAGCCAGCAGCCAGGGTGCAGGGAAACTTCATGAAGAAGCAACCCAGAAAGTCCTTGCTCCAGTAACCAAAGTTGGAAAACTCCCACCTCAGGAAACCAGCCTCTTAGCTCCAGGGGGCAGTCGCTGGCTCCTCAGTGACTGGGCAAGATGAGGAGCAGCCAAGTCCCTCAGGATAAGAAGCTGGCCTCCAGTGTCCCACTGCTCCTCAGTATGCAGAGCCCAGTCATCCTGTGTGACCACTTCAAAGCAGACCTTGGTATTTCCCCCCCCCCCCCCATTGTCTCCTGAAGCTCCTTTTGCAAGGAGGCCACCTTCTTGTCAAGGGCTGAGGACCTGGGGACCAAGGCCAAGTCTGACAACAAGGGGCCTGTGTACTCTGGGTGCTGCCACTGGGCACTGCTGTGCAGAAGCTTCTGAGAGGTATTCTCAGCCATTGGATTCTTGCCCTTTAGAAACTGGGTGAAGAATCCAGAACAGATGACAATTTGCAGCTCTAGTTCTGGGACCTGCTGTAGCACACATAAAGCCCATATCACAGCTACCTGCAGTGCTGGGCTCAGGCCTGCCAGTTCCGCCGAACGCTTGCTTCTTGAGAACCAGGTTAAAGAACCGATCTTCTTGTTTCAAATGGAAGTTCAGACAAGCAAAAGCTAAGAGCACATTGCACAGATACAGCAGGGTGATGGCCTGGGCTTTGTTCAAAATGTGCTGCACAAAGATTTCAAGTGCAGGTGAACCACTTGAGGAAGGCCAAGGACTCAGTGCATTGGGGTCCCCTCACTGTGCGTTAGCCCCTGAGCCAGCGGATCAGCTGCCAGTCACTAGAACACCTGGGTCCATTGGAAGTTGAGTTTGCCATAGGCATAAGCCAGATTCATTTAGAATCGAGATGATTTCTGCCAAGGTAAAGGGCTTCTGGAGCAGGTGATATTGTGCTGCCAGAATCAATAGTGTCTTTCGCAGGTCATCTGGGGCAAAGTGTTCCACTAGCTTTAGGCACTTGTCTTCCAGAAGGCACATCCATGGCTAGGAGAGGTGGCCCATGTTCATCAGAATGGCCACCCATGTGTGATCATCTTTGGTATCATGCCCACTCCTTGCAGGGTTCATAAGCGACTCTGCCAGAAGCAACCTTGGCTTCAGCTCCTGCATATAGGTGGTGCTAGACCCAGTCAGGAAATCCAGATGCTTGGCTTAGAGCCTCCACATCTGCTGTTGTACCTCCTGTTTCACTGAGGGTAGCTCATTGGAAGACTTAGGAGGTGCTAGTGAGTAGCACATTCACAAGGGTTCCATGCCAGGCAGAAGTTATCTGAGTGTTGACAAGTTGGAGACGCTGGTGCAAACAAGCATCTAAAATCAAGGGTCTTCATACTCTGGCTTCTCAGACGGCAAGCATGAAAGCAAGGAGGAAGACATTAGGGTTCTGGTACAAACAGTAACCACCACCAGCTTTTCTGTTCTGGTGGCCTTGTCAATGAGCTGGTCTACCTCCTGGCACTCTGGGTAAGGTGTAGACACTGATTTCTTTTCTATAAACTCAGTCAAGGAGCCTGAGGAGTTGGAACTGGGTGAGATAGCTGAGAAAGTCACAGTCCTTTGGGTCATCACTGAGAGTCTCATTCGGCCAATTGGAAACATAAAAGGGGCTACATGAGTGGCCTCCCTCAGGAGGTGCGTGCATTGCTTTATGAGGTGAGCTGCCATGGTGATGATTCCAAGACACTGAGGAGCAACGGGGGGTGGGGGTGGGGGGCTTTGAAGCACTGACCTATTAAGAACAACAACAATCCCAAACCCAAAAATACTACAGCATGGATTAAAGGTTTTCAGTCTTTGTAGTGTTTCAAAATCTCCTAGGTAGTAATCCAACAACTGAGATTCCTGGGCTTAGCCAAGAACTCCTGAATGGGAAGGTCCACGGGGTGAACTCAGACAGCTATGATTATTCTTTCAAGGGTAACTGGCATTAAGAATCACTAGCATACAGAGAAAACAAGCAAGAATCTTGAAATTAGGCTGATCCTGGAAAGCAGGACACATAATTCACAATCCCACTGCTTCTTTGGATGTCTTTTAATAACTAAAGATAAAGGAGTGAGCATTCAAGCACTCAAGCAAGATCACACTAACAATTTACTTAAAAACAACCACAAAATCTCTTCCAAAAGCAAAACATCCAAGCTGGTCATAAAAAGTACTTCACTATAAGGCCTGGAATTATTTTTCTAGTTTTCTCTTTCTTCCTATCCAACAGATTCTTCAGTCCTTGCACTCCCATGACAGAGTCTCAGTGTCTACCCTCTAGAGGCTTTTCTTTCCCTTCACAAGGCCAGGCAAAAACACTGTTCTCAACTACCAACGCTGACTTGAGGGCAATGCCCACTCCAAAGTGGGACTCTTTCGTGCATCTAGATAATGAACTTTACAAAGAAACAAAATCCACCTAACTGCAATCACCCCACCACCCCCACCCCCGGAAGGCTCAAGGGAGCCAGT
The DNA here is from genome assembly GCA_004026705.1 of Nesogale talazaci. NCBI lineage: Eukaryota > Metazoa > Chordata > Mammalia > Afrosoricida > Tenrecidae > Nesogale > Nesogale talazaci. The sequence continues at coordinate 97,957 of PVJH01005870.1, forward strand.
GGCGGCCGTAAGAATGGGGGTGGGAGTGGGGGTGGGGGTGGGGAAGGGTGGCAGACGCATGAGCACTAATTGGGACCCGCGAAGTTCCTGCACTGTGTTTGTGAGCTATTATCTTTGAGCTTATTGCTATAGCCACTGTGAAAATTCGTCACATCCAGAGTCTTACTCGTTTTCACTGACCCTTCCTTCTGCTTTACCAAACATGATGGAGTCCTACTGGTGCATCACATAAGTCTTAAACTACTGATTTCTGCAGAAAGACAAGCCTATCTATTCCCGTAGAGATTTACAGCCTCGTAAACCCCATTCAGGATCGCTGTAAGTCAGAATTAGTTCATGATAATAGTTCACATTTGTCTGTTTGGTTGGTTGGTTTTGGTTTCTCCTGATACTTGAGGCAAAGTCTCACCACCGTCACCCCTAAGGAGCATTCTGGTCATGCTTCTTCTATGACACATGTCTGTTCCTCAGGCAGCTCCTTCTTTCAATGTCTTCCACTAAAACCAGAGTTCAAATGCCTATGTTTCTCTTCTGTCTTCCTTATTGAATGCCCAACTTTCCCAAGCATATGAGGTGATTGGAAAAAAGCATAGCTGTGTCAGGCATGCTTCAGTTTTCAAAGTGCCCTCCTTGCTCTTTACCCCTTCAAGAGATCTTGTGCAGATTTCGCCAATGCAATGTGTTATTTAATTTCTTAAATAAAATAAGAACGTTGGCTTTAGGCCAATGCCCATGCTACTTCCATGAGTATTGATGGTGGACTAAGTCAGATGAGACCCTTGGCAATTCCAAATTTTTCTTTATTTATCAGGATGTTACCTAATGGTCCAGTTGTCGGTATTTTATTTTCTTCAAGGCTGCAACCTTTGATCTTAATAAGTACTTGAAGTCCTCATTACTGCTAGCAAAAAAGCTGTGACATCTTTCATATTGACAGTTGCTAATAAGCCTTCCTTCCATTTTGATGCCATGCTCTTCTTTACATAATCTGCTTTTTTGATCATCTGATGAGCATATAGTGTGGTAAGAGAATATAATCTTGACACACACCTTTCCTAATTGTAAACCAAGTAATAATCCCTTTCCTCATTTGAACGACTACTTCTTGTTCAATTATAGGTTCTGTATGAGAATTCTCATTCTCCTCAAGGTTACCCATAGTTAGTCATGATGCACGTAATTAAATATTTTTGCATACTTAATAAAACACCGGTAAGCACCTTTCTTGTGTTTCTGCTTTCAGCTAAGATCCATGTGACATCGGCAATGATATCTTTTATTCACATTCTCTTCTGAATCTGTCTAAAGTTTCAGGCATCTCCCTGCCAAGGTACTACAACAGCTGCTTTGAAGTTATTGTCACCAAACTTTAACTTTCATATAATATTAATTCAATAATTTATATAATCTTTTGGGTTACCTTTCTTTGGATTGAGTATCAATACCTTCCAGTTGGTTGGCCAGGCACCTATTTTTCAAATTTCTTAGCATAGACTAATGAGGACTGAAAATGCACCATTAGTTTCTTAAAGTGTTTTAGTGGTAGTCCATCCATTCCTTTCTTGTTGATTAATACTTTAAGTGCAACTTGGATTTCTTTCAATATCCTTGGTTCTTGATCATGTGCTGATTATTTAAATGGTCAAACATGGACGAATTTATTTTGGTACAGTAACTTTTTTTCTTCCATCTTCTTTTGATGTTTCCTGCACTGCTCAATATTTGCCTATAGAAATCTCCAGTATTTCATGTCAAAGCTTGCAATTTTTCCTGTAGATCTTTTAGTTTGAGATATGTTTAGTGTGTTAAATCTTTTTGTCTTTTTAACTCCGGGTCCTTGAACATTTCATTACAATACTTCGTTTTCTCAAACTGCCTTTTCAAAGTTTTTGTTCAACTCTTCTACTTCATTATTTCTTCTGTGTGCTTTAGTCATGGAAGTTTTATCTTCAAGAACAAGTTTCAGTCTCTTCTGACATTCATTTAGGTCTTTTCTGTCTTTCCTGTCTTTTAAATTACCTTTTGCTTTCTTTATTTTTCATATTCTTGATGTTATCCTACAATTCATCAGCTCTTCAATCACCAGTGTTCAATGCATCAAAACTGTTCCTGAGATGTTCGCAATGGACTTGTTTCAATTTTCTTCAGCTTCAACCTAGTGGTCTTTTCTACTGTTGAATTCTGGCCTAGGTTTGGCTGATGACATTGAATTTCTCTGTTATCTTTTGCCACAGATGCAATCAATTCAGTTCCCATGTATTCCATTTCGTGAACTTCATATGTATCGTAGCTAGATGTGTTCTTGAAAAAAGTAGTTTAAATGAAGAAACCATTTCTCTTACAAAATTCTATCATAGATTTTTCTAGTTTCATTTCTATCACCAAGGCTGTGTTTTCCAACTGCTGATTTTTGGTTTTTTTCCCCCCCAACTTTCACATTCCAATTGCCAGTAATTTTCAATGCATCTTGATTACATGCTTGATCAATTTTTGAAGCATAAGTTAGTAGAATTCATCATTTTATCATTAGGATTAGTAGTTGATGTATAATTTAAATAATATTTTTATTAAGTCAATTTTAAAGGTGTATTAGCATTGGTATTATTCTATCAGAACTAGCATTGTACTTCAAGATAAGATTTGAAATGTTCTTTTAGCTGATGAATGTGACACAATTCTTCTTAAAATTTTCATTGTCAGTATAGAGCACTGTATGACTTTTCAACTCAAAATGGCTAAATACCCAGTACAAATAAGCTTACCAATGCCAATAATATCATTATACATGTGGTTGTCATATGATTTTATGTTAACTAAACACTCCTGGCTAGGGGTCAAGTTCACAACCTGACGCTGCATCCTTGGGTATATACTTTCTCATGAGAAGGACCCTGGGCTCTACCCCTCTCTCTGTTTCTGACCCTGAGAATTGCCAAAGCACTGCCATGTTTTAGCCAACCTTGTATCCACAGGACTCTACACCTTCCGGCCTGTGAACTTCCTGCCTTTTGTAGTATTGCTTGTGGCTGTGTGAGTCTGCCGAGGGTTTTATGGATTAGTATTGGAATTATGGACTTGAGTTGGAGTGGGCAGGGATGTTTTCTTGATATATAATTACTTCTTGTTATAAAGCTATTTCTTATGCATATATAAGTGCCACTAGATTTGTTTCTATAGTCAACCTGTCCTAATGCATTCTGATACCTAGGGAGTTGGGTGCTAGGGAATCAAAAAAATGAAGGTGGAAAGGAGACTTGTCTGACCTTGTTTCAGTTGGATAGAATTTACTTTTCTGCTTTGGATATCAAGTAATATACTTGATATTTTTTTGGGAAGGGTAGGGGGAGTGAAACTTTGAGTCTTAGAAGCTATCTTTTGACTCTTCTGACCTGAAATGGCCCTGAAATGGCCCAAATGAATGTAGTGAATGTTAAATTGCTTCCCAGGGAGGTTAAAATGCCTTTTTAATTTTTCTGAGGCAAAAGCCAGGCTGCTGCTTCAAAATGACTGACATAAGGCCAGGCTCTGGCTTGTTCCTGCTAGAGGCTTAAGGCTGTATTGCATATGAATGGAAGGAATAGTTTAGATAAGAAGGAATTGAATTTTACTTTAGAATTGTATTTTTAATCTGGCTGTACAAGGATTTTACTGATTTCTTTTACCTACTGTCCTTGATATAATATGTAATGGAAATGATTATGGGAAAATATGATTAGAGAAAATGTGTAAAACTCCTGCCTTCAGTCTTTAAATTGGATCTGTTCCATGTACAATGGAAACTGCCTGCAAAGAAGGTTTAGAAAAGGTAAGCCCCACCCAGTGCTTTGAGTGCTGTATACATTTGCATTTTAAAGGACTTTCCACTAGAGCAGTTGGCAGATTGATAGAGGGTTTAAAAAAAAAAAAGAGGCTACTGGATTTTTAAATTTTGAGCAAGTGGTTTGGACCTAAAGCTGAAAAAATTTGGAACCATGAGTGAACGCTTCTCTCTTGGACTGAACATTAAAGTGCAACAGTGGGCAGCTGAAATACTCGCTAGGCGACCACTTGGATGTGTTAGATATCTTGGGAAATAAATATACCTCGGCCCTTGGCTCTATGCAAAATAAAAGAATTTAAACCAAAACCTAGTTAAACCGAAACCTAGCTTGTGATTCAAACAAATTTTATGAAAAGTTTTAAGTTTATTTCGGCAATCAGGAAATCGCTGACACACTTCTGACAGCTTGGAACAGTTGCTTAAAAGAGCGCGATTGGCTAATGGATCCTCCCTTTTCAATCTTTTGGCGGGGGGGGGGGGGGGGGCGTGGCTGACGACTCTGGCACACCCCATTGGCTGAATCGCAACCACCTGACATGGGTGAACCAATCCAGTTGCAGCATTTTTTCGTTGGAAGCTTGGATCTTTGAACATGCGCAATATGCCACCGTTTCATTTTATTTCTAATGGATGCCCCTCCCCCTTCTGCTGCCCTAACTACCTATCAGATCCATGTAGCGATTGGATATTCCAAATAGGGAAGGGATAAAGGCATGAGTGACTGGCTTATACACTTTCATGGTGGGGGGAAATATTGATAGGATTTTAGTATTGAGGTTTAGGTGTTTATGTAATTGTAATTGTGAGGTATAGAATATTTTGGGGTCTTTCACTTATAGAATGTTATGTTTAAATGGAGATGGTGTATTTTTAGTTGTACATATTTCAGTTGTATACTGTTAGGAACAAATGTGACCTTAAGTTGTACAGGTATCAAGTTGATAAGGTGTGGTCTGTGGTAGTTACATGATTTTATGTCATTTGACACTCCTGACTTTGGGTGGAGTCAAATCTGTCAATCAGGTCATCTTTGGGTGGATGGGGATGCTTTTTCATGAGGAGGACGCTGGACTCTCCCCTTCTCTCTCTGCTACTGACCCTGAGAGCTGCCTGAGCTCTGCTGTATTTCCACTGATCTTGGATCCACACAAGTGTACACTCCTCAACCTGTGATCTTCCTGAATTCTGCAGTATTGCAGGTGGCTCTGTGAGTCTGAAGAGAGACTTTTGGATGAGCTTTGGACTTATGGACGTTATTTGGACTGGGCAGGGATGCTTTCTTAATATATAATTACTTCTTGATATAAATATATTTCTTATATGAGTATCATTGGTTTGTTTCATCACTTGGCCTAAAGCAAAAGGTTTCTTTCAATTTTTTATAACTTCAAATTTTTCCAGATTCATACTTCATACATTCCACATTCTGATTATTACTGGTTGTTTGCAAATGTGTCTTCTTGTGTTATGTTTTGCTTCATTGGTAAATAAAAATACTGAAAGATTTCCTCCATCCATGTCATTAAGATTGACTCTAATTTGATAAGGCAGCTCTTCTGCAGTTGGGTTTGAGTACCTCTGAACGTATATCTGATTATGTTCTACTGCTATTCCTAAGGCTTTCAGTGGGTAATCCCTCAGCAGTGAAAAATCTATTCCTTTATTGCCATCTGTTCTTAGTGTGGATGCTCCACTGAACAGGTCTTTGGGTGACCTTGTTGGTATTTTAAATACAAGTGGCATTGCCTTCTGAGTTAAAAGAACAGCAATGTCCAACAAACTATAGTTTCTGAAATTCTCTAGTCAAGAGATTTTTATTATGTTTCATTATGTTGGGAGGACTCAGAATACTTGTTATTAACTGAGTAAGTATTAAAATTAAAATGAATCATATTGTTAATGACAACTGCAACTGAGTTTGTCCTGAGTCATGACAACCTCATGTACAATGAAACAATATGCTGCCTGGTCCTACACCCTCCTCATAATCACTCTCGGATTGACATCATCGAAGTTGTACGTACTAGGCTTGTCAAGAGATGGCATATATTCCTGTTTTTCCTGTTGCTCCCTAGGCTCACAAGTGCCCACGTGTCCTTATTTATTCCATTCATGTTCAGTCTCTTTCCCATCTGCTTGCCCTGTAGCCTTAAACAGGAGCACCAAGCACAAAAGCAACAGCCTGTTGTAGACTGTCTGAAAAGCTAACACCATTTATAAAAGCCAAACTATTGTTTTGTTTTGGTTTTGTGGAGCAGGTAAGAGATTATATAACAGGTCAGATTTCTGTTCAGTAATTCATATTTTGTTTTATTTCATTCATTGTAATCTCCATAATGTTACAAGCTTATGCTGGTTCCTTCTTTTTTTTGGCATCACTGTCCTCAAGTGGTGGAAGTAGGAAGCCCAACCTTTGCTCCTGTGGAGCTGCTGCTGGAATTGTACCTCCATCCCAGTGGGTTGCAGTCCCGCACACAACCACTACGCCACTGGGGCTCAGCCCCTATTCATTCCTTCTTGAGTTTCCAATTCCCTCCTTTCTTGACCCTTCTGTGACAGTTACATAATCTCCTGTCAACTTGTGAAGGGGTGACGTCTAGCCCATCAATCAGATCATAGCCAATGAAGTCTCTGTGTGGGCATGTCCTTCTCCTGAGAGTGCCGGTAACTCTGGTCTTCCTCTGTGGAGGTGGGACACACATTCTCTCTGCTTCATCTTCTTGCTGACAAGCCACATGGAGCTATATTGAAGCCAGCGTCCTGGAGCTGGAGGAACCACATAGAGACTTACACCAGTGCTGAGATGCTGCTACTGCTACTGGATCCACAAGTCTTTCTTCTCACTGACCTGTGATCTTCCTACAAAGTGACCAGATTTTAAGCGGGACACCATTGATAGGGGGAGGAGGGGTTCTTGATTAAAAATTTGGTCTATATGGAGCAACATAGATGTTCATAGAATGCAAAAATAGTATTGTAAAATATTTATTTAATTTTAAAACGCTGCTTGACAAATTGTTAAAAAGCGAGACTTCTGGTCACCTTATTAGCATCATTATATGTGTGGTGTGAGTCTGAAGAGGAATTCATAAACTGACATTAGATATATGGGGTAATATCAGACTTAAGGACTTGATATGGACTGGGCTGGGATATTTTCTCAATATACATTTACTCTTATATATAAAGCTCTTTCTCATACACCTATGAGTGAAAATGGATTTGTTTTTCTAGTCCCAGACTAACTCACCTTCTGAACTTTGTCCTTGAATATATGCTCCCCTTTTGATCTCAAATGGTTGATGATTCTAAAGTGTGTGTGACACCCTAGAGATATAATCCTCTTATAGACCTATTGTTTGACTAAAACCTGGTGTGTGCACCTCTCTAGTAATACAGTTTTCCTTATAGTCTTTTCTATTATTTGACTAAAAACTAAGCCATAGGACTGAGTTCAACTCCAGCCCTTATGGATTACTAAAGATCATAGTATTGTAGGATTTTGCCATTCTCTGTTCTACCAGGGAGGGTGGTTTGTTTGTTTATAGGTTTGAGTTTTACTTGCCTCTCCCCCCCTCCCCCTAATTCTAATAAGGGTCTTCTAATGTGATTCACTTCAGACAACTTGCTCATAATAGCAGGACGCCATCTGCCTCCTAGTTCTTCTCATCTCAGGGTCAGGGAGACTAACATTTGCAGAATTTGTTGTCCTCAGGTGCCATCAAGTGGGTACCAATTCATGGCAGCCCCAAAATACAACAGAACCAAACACCACCTGCTTTTGCATCAGCCTCACAGTTGTTCTTAAATTTGAGGCCATTGTTGTAGTCACTGTGCCAATCCATCTCATAGGGGGCCTTCCCATTTTTCACTGTCCCTGGTGGTGTAGTGCTTACACATTGGGCTGCAATCTAAATGGTCAGTTGGAAACCACCAGCAGCTCTGAGGGAGGAAGTCTGGGCTTTCAAGCCCTCTAATCAATTACAGCTCAGAAGCCCACAGGCGTTGACTACGAATCAGGCTTGACTCGATGGCAGTGAGTTTGGTTTGGGATCATACTTAAGCAAGCATGCATCTTTTTTCAGGAACAGCTCTGTCCTCATAATTTATTAAAAATATGTGCTATGAAGTTTCGCTATCTTCACTTCTAAAGAGCATTCTAGCTGCACTTCTTCCAAGACAGATTTGTTTGGTATTTTGACAGCTCACAAAACTTTAAATATTCTTCACCAAAACAGTAATTCAAATGAATTGATTCATTTTCTGTCTTCTTTATTCAGTGTCTAACTTTCACATGCATACAACTTTCCCATGGGACTATTCGATGCCATTTGTGGCGTTGATCAGCAGGTCCCAGGTCCAGGGACTCATGTTCTTAAGGTGTTGTTATGTTGAAGAGACTTTCATAATTTTGCCTCATGGATATATCACATTAATGTAAACTTTTTTCCACAATGGTAAATACACATGTACACATATTATGTATGAATGATGATATATCTGTGGATATTCTCCCACTCTCCCTCCCTATGCAAATTTTACCTGTGTATCTATCCACCCATGCTAAAAGTTCAGCATTATGGCAGAACTATGTTTGCAATAGTATTTGCTTCTGTTGCCTATAGCTCCAGCCCTCTTCCCAGGTCCTTCTCTGGACTCGATCATTTTTTGCTGACCTCCGATTTACTGCATATTGCCTTCTCCTTTACTCAATTTGAGAAGGCCTGGTGGCATACTGGTTATGTGTTGCCCTGTGACCTGAAAGATACACAGTTTGAGACCACCAGCCATTCTTCAACAGCAAGATGAGGCTTTGTACTCTTATAAAGAGTTACAGTCTCAGAAACTCATAAGGCAATTCTATCCTCTCTTATAGGGCATTATGAGTTGGCCAACTGAATGCAACCAGTTAGCATGTGTCTTTCTTCAAACAGGACTTTGCCCTCATGTTAAAAATCAAAGATTAAGACATCATTTTCTTGCTGGAAAGTGAAACATTCCTTATCTATCTATCTCTATCATTTATCTTTATATATTTAATATACACACACACACACACTAAGAAGAGAGTACCTTCATAAAGGTTTTACTGAGGAGACAGATAAGCAGAACAAGTTTGGAGACCCTTGGATCAAAGTTGAGTTTAGGGCAGACTATCCTAAAGCTTAGCAGAAAGGAATCGTGGAACCCAAAGAAACCCTGTTATCAGCTATGAGGGCATGTAACCAGCAAGGGCATCATAAGCTGAAACTTGCTTTTACAATTCCAAGACAACACAGATGCATTTCATACATCATACTTTACTAGAGAATGTCTCAAAAACTTGCAGTGCTCTAAGAATGCTTTCATGACAAATATTTAAAACAATCAGAACCCTCCAGCAGTTGATTCTAGAACATAATGACCTTCCAAGACAGAGCAGATCACCCCACTGGATTTTCAAGGCTATAATTCTCTTTGGAAGTAGACTGCCACATCTTTCTCTCATGGAATGATGGGTGAGTCCCAATCACCGACTTTAGAGTTAGCATCCAAGC